>APFE030487243.1:25453-38727 GCA_000404065.3 Pinus taeda | reverse complement strand
AAAAATGTCATTTAGGGCCTCAAAACGGCTCCGGAAGTTCAGGACCCGAAAAAACTGCTAAAAATAGTAAGTTGTGCTACAATTAAGGAAACTGAAAACGCTGAAAGAGACAATGATGAGGGTCCAGATGGACTTGGCAGGTGGCCACCAATATCCACCTGGATCACTTGCTCCTGTTAAAACTTCTACAGAAACAAAACATCAAAGTTAAGTAAAAAAATAACAATTGAAATTGACCATCTATGATAGACTGCAAAATGGGCACCGGTTACAATTATTAAAATTTGCACACACATTCATGCACATTAGTTCTCTCTATAAACACTCATAACCTAGAAACCTCTATCAACGATGTTCTAAATGACTATGATTTGATGGATGATGACAATTTTTGTTTACAAGAGACACATTTGAAACAAGATATGCTGCAACAAAAGTTCAAAAATTTCAATTTCATATGAAGCCATTACAAATATGGATTTCTCACATGCTTCAAAGAAAACATAAGAATTGTTGAACATATGAAGTTTCAAGAAGACAATGTAGAAGCATATATGGAAAGTATGATTCTACATGGAATACAAATTATAATTATCAATGTCTATGCAAAACCCTATGCCACATTTCCTAATATACTAAATATTATTGAAAAACGTTATGCAATATATCTATTTGTAAACCAATAGTCATCCTAGGATATCTCAATGTTAACATGTGCCAAAGTAGCAATAGAACAAAGAAACTAATGGACTATATGCATAGCTACAACCTCCATTTTCTTTTAGATACAAATACCTATGTGACCACATTTCTCATTCATCATGTATGGTCTAACATAACACACAACTACAATATCTACAAGATATATACATATTGGTCATATCATGACGCAATTTTTCTCGTAATGGACCATATATATCCAAATGAATCATAAAACATATTGAATTCTTTCCATATTTGCAATAAATCATTTTCCCCCTTTTTGTTGCCATTGAAAATTAAACATTTATTAATGCTCTTTTGTAATCATCTATTGCATCAATGTGCAAAGAAGATCTAATGCAATTTCATTTCTACTATAGAAGAAAAATGGATCAAAGCTACAATGACCAAAAATAGAAAAGGAAAGTATTTTCAAATACTATTTCTACTTCTCTTTGGTTTCTTATTTCAGATATAAAAGTTTGTTTTTCATGTATTCTTTGTCACTGATTGCATTTTTCCAAATACCTTGCGGCCTTGAGTAACAAATAAATAGAACATCACAACAACAAAAAACAACTACAAAAATAAGCAACAAGGCAATTCAATCTATGCCCATTTCTTATTTTCATCTATCATATCTACAATTTGTTGAGAAATATACAGGGCAACATATTATGTGATTTCTCTTATTTCGTTAACTACTTGTGATTAAATTTTACTTAACTTGATTAGGTTCTTCTTCAACTTGATTATTCTTGTGTTCTTATCATCAAACAACTACCAAACCATAAAGAACAATGAGATAAGAGGACACAAGATATAAGTGATTAGTCAGGGCCAAAACCTCTCCAATTGAGAGGAAAACCCACCATAATTATTCCCTTCTTATAGGACTTCAACTAAATAATTACAAGACCTATGACCCTTGACGAAGACCCTCCAATTCCAAGTCAAACCTTGCCTTTTTCTTATTGATTCAAAAAAATTCAACCTTGCCTTAACACTGCTACAATTTCTTCTTCGCCCTCAACTTCAGCCTTGGAATACTATATTGCAATTTTTGGACTCTTTTCTTGCAATTCTCGGCCTCCTGCAACTTTTTGCAACCTTTGCACGTGTGATGGGATAAGGGAAATTTTATCCCTACTTCTCCTTAGCTTTCCTTGAGTTGATCTCCTTATATCTTCAGCTTTCTAGAAGGATCTTCTTCTTACCTTGTTTCAACATTCTTTGAGTTGTCTATACTTATGTTCTATTGCGGTAAATTGTTCCCTAGTCTCCTTGCACATGTGAACAAGAATAACCAAAAACAGTCCTTGCAAACTTCACTTTTCCTTTCCTTGAATTCTTCTTCCCTTTGCTAGGTATCTTTGGTCTTCGTGTGCTTCCACGAGATGCTTGAGTGAGTGTCTTCAAGGGCGATTGACTAGCCTCTTATATACAGGCTTCTTGCTCATGCTTGTGGGTTGACTTGACATTGTAACTAGGCTGACATGTCCTTTTTATAGGACAAATTGCTTCTTGGAGGGCTAAATTGGTTGTAGCACATAGACAAGGTCTTAGAGGGTATTTTGACTCTAACTTTGACTCAAATAATTTTATTTACAATATGTAACATGCCCAAATGGTTCTTCAATATATGAAAATGACTCAATGGACTTTCTGAAAAATCTAGAAGCATTCAATGGTGCTTGACCTAAAAATAAATTTTTCCTTGAGCATGAAACTCATGGCTCAAGAACAACAATAATAAATTTATGTTTTTGATTACATTAAATACATCAAATCATGATTACATGTGTCATTACGAAGATCGAACCTAGTTACATATTTCAACATAGTATACATATTTCAACATCAACTCCTTGTAATTGAGACTCATTTGAATGATCTTTACACATTGCAAATGCATTGTTAACCATTCCAATATCAATTGAAAAACTAAACATCAGAAAATCTCAAAAATTATTTCATGGTGATTTCATGGTTGTCTACAACACGTTTTTGGACAAAGTAACAAAAACACATCAAATGCTCTGTGTCAATTTGGCTGATCAACAAGGATTGATGATAATCAAAATGGTTATTCTAGGTGACCTCATCAAAAAATGGAATCAAAAGATCTTTCTAGGAAAAGGAATTGCAGTAAAAAAATTCCAAATTATGCCAAACAAACTATGATTCTAGTGATTGTGACCACATTTTGTTATTAGATAATACAAGCACTAAGAAACATCGACATAGTTTGCGCAGAATACAAATTTGTTCCCAATACAAAAAATAAAAGAGTTTGGAGAAAGCATAGAAGCATTCTGAATTGGAACATTTGCAGCGCTTGTAACAACAGTTCAAAAGTTGGAATGCAATTTACACTATAGATTACAAACGGAAGATCTGAAGATGATAAGGCATTGGTAAAATGCTCACCCTTGTGCCACTCACCCATTAGTCTTATTCAATTCAACTGATTGTTTATATTCAATACCAAAAATTACATTTTTTTGGGTACTTTATGTCATAGCTACAACTATTTGAAAACTTTGCACCTATCTACAATGAAATGGAACAAAAGCAACAAAGTGGAGATATGCCAATTATGCTCTTCAAAAAACATAACAAAAAGAAAATACCTCATGGAAAAAACATTTCATACAACATAGGCCAAATTAATAACAGATTTGAACATTGAGATACAACAAGACCTCAAAAAAAAAAATCAATAGATAGATCCAGGTAAGTACATACCCAATAATCTACTTATCTTTCATTGCATTGTTACTTATTTTTCATTATACATTTTTTGACTTGTCTTATTTTCTAACAAGTGCAAGGAATACTTGTCATTGCAAATGCATACTCTACACCATTTGAACATGTCTGTGCACTTTGCAGTTTCCCAATGTCATCATCTACAATGATAGAAGATATGTCAATATTTTTCATTAAGTGCAAACAACAAACCCCTTTTTTCTTTCTAAATTTTATCAACTTCATTATAAGAACTCATGATAACAATGCCTTATGTTGTTGATTTAGAAACATATTAGTTCTAAAGAAACAACTATCTGAATTAGCTCAAATGTCTTACCAAGAATATCTGCAAAAAAAACAATTTATATGTTGCGCAATTTACAGATTCATTATATTTTCACTCTTAATGATGACAATGAGATTCTGGATGCTGACAACAACAACAAGAAAAATAGAATGAGCCAAAGCCCCAACTAGCATGTGTGACTTATCTGCTAGGTATCATTCTTAGTCTTTCACCTTTAGTTTTTAGTGATATAACAAAATGCTACAATTTTCTATTTATGCAAGCATTAATAAACATTTTGTATTGGTTTTCCTTGTGCAGGGATGATCAAAATTCATAAAAAATACTTGAGATTATTATATATATTAAATGCCAATGTTGAAAGAAGAATGAGAATTACTATGTTCATGCACAAAAACATTGATGTCAAAAAGAAGAATGCCCTTTTTTTTATTAATAGTGATATTACCACAACAATATTTTTAACTTTTAAAATGCATAATGTTTTGACACACTCCTGCGATTTTCTTGCTAATATAATATGAGTTTGATGTATCTTTTCATATTCAATTTTCCTCTTATTAAAAAATATATTTTGAATACTGTGTTGTTTTCCTTATTTCCCTTATGTTTAAGTTTTACCTTTTGTTATTATTTTTTCTTATTACTCTACTCTATTTTGGTAAGTAAATTGAGTAAATATACCATCAATAGAAAGTAAATTTTCCACTCAACATAATAATCTACCTAAAAAAACATATTACAAAATCCCAATAAATATAGACAATTTTTTTACATAATAATAGTATTATTTTTAATAATTTTATGTTATTTAATTTTTTTTGCATGGACATATACTAAGTAGCAACGCTGCATACTATAGTTGTTATATATATATTATATATATATATATATATATATATATATATATATATTTATATATATATATATATATATATATATATATAATTTTTATTTGGAATAAAAGCACAACAAATCAGGATTAATTCCACACATTTCATGGATGGTGTTATAGCTCCAAATATCACTCTTGAGGTTTGTGATGGTGCACTCATGGCCTAGGGCAACCCATCCTTTCAGACCTGGTCCCAAATTTTAAAAAACGGTGTTTTTTCCCTATACGCGACATTGCCCTAAGCTAAACGCGTGTATACGCGAGTCTGTGTATACCCAACCTGCGTATATGTATAAAAACACTTAAAAAAAATAAATCTCCTTAATTTCGGGCAGAGATCACGGGTTTTACGTGTTGATCACTTGTTAGTGCCCGTAGCCCAACTGTTCCCAACGAATTCCCAACTAAAAAATACTTTGGGAGAAGTATAAAAAGGCTTCTATGGGAATGCCAAAGGGAGGAAAGAAGAGAGAGAAAGATTGTTATGCTGAGATTTCCCTGACCAGATCTGAAGATCCTTGTGCCTCTTGCACTTCCCCCATCCTACAGGAAACCCTTGTTTCCTTGTGTGTGTTGATGATTTCATACTACTTGAGAGATCATGGAGTAAGTCATGGAAGGAGTTTGTTAAAGGCTTGAGACTGGACGAATCCAGGAGACGGTTCCGCTTGGAGCCTGCGAAAGGACAACTCAGGTGAAATTGTTCCTTTTCTGTACTTTCTTTGTTTATAATAAAAGAAACACGTGTCTTTGTTCCTGATATAGATCTTCTTCATGTTATGATATTCATATTATCATTCATATGTGAGTGGTCATTTAATTGCATAACTAACTACCTTTCCTTATAATATGAAAATAGTTTCTTTATGACGTTTAGTCCATATACTACTATACTTTCTTGAATTGTTTGTTTTGCAGGTCAAAGGGGCAAAGGAACTCCAAGAAGGGTTTGGACCCTGGAAGACTCTTTTTAAACGTACGACATGAGGTACCCCCTTATAATAGAGTTTGCTCATAGTAGCATTATGATTGCATGGAATGTGTGTTTCTTTGCATAGATAACCTTCAGTCTGCTAAGGTATTTACCAAAGACCCTAGGGGAGTTTCTCGCACAACAGATTGTAAAAAGACTTACTTTGATTGTCTAAACCCATAATCAACAACCACTAACAATAATATCAAACTCTAAACCACTTAACCTAACCCTTAAACCTATTTAACCCCATATATATATATATATTATATATATATTATATTATTTTCAACAAATATCTTTTCTTTAATTAATACAATCTAATCTTTTTATATATAACTAATAATAATAATAATAATCATTCATTAATCACTCACGGTTTTCTAAAACCAAATCACTTTATATGTAACTGTTTTTCTTTTAAAACCAAATCACTTTTATTTGTAAAAGGTTTTAATAATTATTTTCCATGAGTAATTTTATTTAATTAAATACAACCAAACCTTTTTAAATATAATATTTAAACATTTAACCATTATTTTTAATTAATATTTATTTAATTTTATAATAGTTATTATTTCCACTCGTTTAAATTTATAATTTTATTGATGATTCGTTTTTCCACTAAATTTACAAATAATATTTTAGTAATAACAAAATTGTTTAGTCAACGAATACAAAGCGTGTTAAAACTCTCCGTTTATTTTAAAATAGTTAAAATTTAAAAGTAAATTCTCCTATGATGGTCTAACTTCACTTTTCAACTTTCATGTGAACACTAAATCGTGACCTATTATTCGGACCCAGGGTTAAATGTTTTCCAGTTTTACGGTGTAATTCAATTAATATATATACAGGTTCGGACCCAGGGTTAAATGTTTTCCAGTTTTACGGTGTAATTCAATTAATATATATACAGGTTGACCCAGGGTTAAATGTTTTCCAGTTTTACCGTGTAATT
The DNA here is from genome assembly GCA_000404065.3 of Pinus taeda. Taxonomy (NCBI): domain Eukaryota; kingdom Viridiplantae; phylum Streptophyta; class Pinopsida; order Pinales; family Pinaceae; genus Pinus; species Pinus taeda. The sequence goes on along the minus strand of APFE030487243.1, from coordinate 32,135 downwards.
CAATTAATATATATACAGGTCGCAGGACCAGTCCCCGTTGACCACGATAACGTCTTCCTTTTTCCAACACCAACCGATCACTCGTGCCAAGGTGTAACGACCGGAGATCTAGGCGCTTCGCACGACGGAGGGCGGCGCGAACGATGGCGGATATGACCACTCACACGATGACCGTTTGGAGACCCGACACGGAACGAACGAAAGTGGGCGCACATAACCGGGCTGAACGACACTCCGAACGAGTGGGCAAACGAACGGTTGGGCGACACGATGGAGAAGTGGACCAAAGTGTGGGCGCGCGGGAGTAAACGTGAGCTTTACGTCGCCTTGCGTGGGCGGCTTCGTGCAAAGCCGACCCGCAAGGGACCACACACGCAATTGGTTCATATTCCGAACGAGTCGGCTGGGGCGCTACACGAGGAATTGGGGGTGTCGGTTGAGATGCCAACGCCCTTCCCTTAGGCGGTGGATCGCATATAAATAAGAAGGCATCGCAAGGGAGAAAATCATCAAGTTCTCATCGATCATTCTTCATTAGCCACTCGGTCTTTGGCGAATCGGCGAAGTGGCCCAGCACACAACAGCGCGGCGACGATGTGAAGGGCAGTACTTGGGATCGGTCGAAGGCAGTTCGGTTTAGTGAACAGGTCGAACGAGGCAGTGCGAAAAGCACATGAGCAGTGACGGAAGTCTGAACGACTTGGACTGTCCGTGGGCTCGGTTGGTCAATTGATTGGGTCGACAGAATACCCGATAAACGGGACTGTTGTAAACGATAGAGGTCGTGCAGGTCGGTTGTCCAAAGTGTGAAGTCGAACAACTCACACGGTTGTAATTGTAAAACCAAGAACTTGCGAAGTTTATTAAACGGTTTTCGGTTTTCAGAGGCGCCGGTCAGACCCGGGCCTCCTTTATATATTGTGTTCAAGTGTATCGTGTGATTGTTTATTGTTATGGTTATATTGCTGGATGGTTTATAAGTTAAATAATTGTTAACATAAACAACAGAATTAACATTGAAGATAATAAACATAACACGGTTAAAGTATAAATTGGTGTTGGAAGTTTGGAAAGAGGCGTAGTCTACTTTGCCCGAAACCCGGCAAAGGTAGTGCCGCACGGCCAACGCGAAGAAAAAAGTAGTGTGGGTGTGACACAAGGGTTTGAGAAGTCGTTGTGTGGTTTCTGGTTTCCTTGCGTTTCTTCCTTTCTCTTTAAATATCATTTGGGCGGAGTAGAAAACTCGTAGCTCTGGAAGTAAAAGAGACTGGTGACTTCCTAATTTTGTTCGCAGAAGGATGGAGAAGCTGTGTGAGTTAATGACGATATACGCTTCTGAGAGGTTCGACAAGCAAGTTCTTCTCCAACTCCATGAGTTAGCTCGTCAACAACTCGGGAATATGCCACAAGGCTTTTTTCTAGCACGCTTCTCCTTCACAGACCCCATTGGGAGCAGTGGAGGAGGTTCTTCGGTTCCGCTGGAAAAATTAAAACCCATTTCCTTTACCCAACTGCAGGTTGGCCGAGTCCACCGCGGCCGGGTGCTCTACGGTACTATCTGTGCCGAGGCCTTCAGGATAAGTGGTATCATGACTATGCTTGAGGACGATCATGGCCTTGGGGTCAGGCTGGCAATATACAATAACATCCAGAGACTTTACCCTAGGGAAGCCAAGGTGGCCATCAGGGAGCCCTATTTTAAGCGCGCAGGCGACGGTGGCCTCTCCATCCGTGTGGACAACCCTGCCAACGTCGAGATGATCGTGACTCAGGACAAGCAGAAGCCGGCGCAGAGCCTGCTGCATGTCGATGTGGAGGAGTTGAGGAAGAAGGGAAACCGCTGCTTCAGAGAAAGACAATGGGACGCAGCGGCCGAATATTATACGGAATGCATCGAGGCCGCTCTGCTTCAGCTCAAGAAGGGGTCCTCCAGTGACAATAATAATATCAACACCAGCCTCCTGCACGCCTATTCCAACCGGACGGAGACAAGGCTTCGGGTGAAGGAATTTGAGCTAGCGCTGGAGGATTCCGACAAGGTTCTTGCGAAAGATCCCGGCAATCTCAAAGCGCTCCATAGGCAAGGCCGCCCTTTGGTTGGGCTGAAGCAGTATGCGGCGGCATGCGAATATTTGGACAAAGCTAACGAGGCCAGCCCCGGGCGGTTCGAAATACAAGATGCGTTTCGCCAAGCCAAGACTCTGTACTCCCAGAGCCTGAACACAGTCATTTGTTTCTGCATATCCTGCAAGAACACAGTCGGACGACTTCTTCCCCACAACGTTGAGGGAGTGCATTCCTTCCGGCGAAGAAGTTGTTAAGGCCATTCAAAATCCTGTACCCGGGGACATTCGAACCCTGGTTATGGTAGCCCAGCAGTTACAAGGAGCCAAGCGTTGGTTTGGGGAGGAAAGTTTATCATCAGAGCGGCGAGGGAGGCATGCATCAGAGTCTTTGGGAGGCACAGTGAAGATGTTCTCAAGGCGCTCGTCTTACAGCATTCAGACTATCTCTTTTAGTAACAGTACAACTGTCATTGCTGATGATCTTCAAGATGCACGGCAGAGTGCCATTTTTGACAAGTTTATTTTTTCAAATGTTTGAAGTGAATAGTTAGATTTTCATGATACGCACAGTATTCCACGGAGATAAGACCATTAGATAGGCCTGATATCATTCGTGCTCCTCTTTTTTGCTGGGTTGGTTGGGAAGATTTCATTTAGAAAAGGTATGTCATAAAATAATGGGTGTGAGATAGATATATTGGTGTAGTCTCTTTTCTGGTTTCCTCCTTGTCCTGTGTTTGAATATATGAAAGCAGTCTTTCGATTGTTCGGCTCTAAAATGGTATGGCATTGACATTATTTCCGCTTTAAAATTGTCTGGCATTGATATTATTTCATCTCTGTGTTTTATAAACATTGAAATTGTATTTCTCTGGCATTGATATTATTTCATTTCTGTGTTTTATAAACATTGAAATTGTATTTCTCTGGCATTGATATATTTCATTTCTGTATTTTATAAACGTTGAAATTGTATAAGTGTGATTGGAATGCAAATGTGTTCTGGATATGTGTATGGCCATCTAATATATGCTTAGTATAGGTTTAAAATAGAGAGTTAATGGGTGTGTTTGAAATGGAGTGTTAATGGGAGGAGTGGGTGGAAATGGGAAATGATTCTAGTTTCAGATCAATATATTTGGATTTTGATAATGTAAGATTTCTGGGATAAATTAATTTCAATATATTTAAATTTTAAAGTTATTTGGTGTAATATTTTACACAAATTTATTCTATGTAATTAATTTGTAATTATGCTTGTAATTTTTTTAATGAATTTTTGAAAATGATTATTATTTTGAGAAATATTAAAGGAATTGTTTTTAGATTTATAATTTAAAATATTTAAAATGACAATTTTTGAGAAATTTGAATTAAGATAGATTTAAGTTGATATTTATTTTTATGTAGGTTTTGGTATTTTAATCATTATAAATATTTTTTTAATTAAAATAGATGAAGACAAATCAATTGTTTAACTTTTTTATCAAATTTCTTGGAAATTTCAAAACAAGTGTTATCTCTATGTGATTCTATGTTGCTACTTGTGGGGCTGTATGGGTGTGAATGAGCATGGTATCACACTTTTGGTGAGGAAGTGTCATACTTTGCAGTATTCTAGACTATATGTATTCTTTTTTGGCCACCATGCTTACTATCAAGTTGTTGTCATGAACACTCTATGGATTATTTACATTCTAATATGTTTATTTTCCTTGTTGCTCAGCCTCTTCCTTTCCTCAGGAAGTTGTGACCTCGAATCCTCCTACTTCCCAACATATCGAATCTCCTTCTTTGGTTATTCGTACCACCTGGCATCCTTGTCTTTTTGCAGACATCCTTTTGTCTAAGCATATCTTAGGAACATCTTTTTGTCTAAACATATCTTAGGAACATCTTGTCATATACATCTGCTTAATATATATGCTCCATGTCATAATCATTCAACTTTCTCAAACCATATTCAACAATGCAATCTTATTAAGATCAGTGGATTTATCATTGTTGGTGATTTGAATGCCACTCTCATGGCACAAGAGTCTTGGGGAAAGAACAATAGGCCAAATCCACTTATTAATCATCTATATAATCTTTTTATTGATTATAATTTGGTGGAAATTTGTCCTTTTCCACTTTCCCCCACATGTAATAATCAAAGAGTGGGTGAAGAACATGTTGGGAAATGTCTGGACTGAGTCCTCATACAAGAAAATCTGATAGAGAGCCTAGGTAATTTGAAGTCTAGTGTATACAATACATACATATATGATCATCTACCCATTATTCTCCATTGGAGGATGGAGAATATCCGTCGAGGATTACCCTTCAAATTCTATGGAGTTTGGCTTGAAGATAAATATTATAATGTGTTGGTGAAGTCCTCTTGGACATAGATGAATGCTATCTGCCATGTAGGCCATTATGAAAATATCAACATCATAAAAAGTCGAGCAAGGACATAGGAAATAATTAAAAAAAAAGGGTTGATATCAAAATTACATAAGATCACTTGTGACATGTCTAGTTTTGGCAGAGCCATGGAACAAAAAAAATCCAACTTGGGGGATCTCCATCATAAAAAATTGCTAGAAGAAAGGAAGAGTGAGATCCTTGACATTCAAAAAGCAACCTAGAGGCTCAAGAGAAAATCAATATGGTTATGTGAGGGAAACCGTAACACTAATTTTTCTCATAAGTTCGCAAATTATAAGAAACATATTAATACTATCTCGCACATTGAATCTTGAGATGGGGACTCCAAACACCTACTCCTAAGATACAAGATGATGTTGTCAAAATTTTCAAATCGTTTGATAAGGCCGGGAGGATGTGGATTACAAGGATCATATATGGGCTTTGGACCTATATCCAAAAATGTTTGAGGATAATGCAAATGATGATTTTTATCGCACGGTTAATCTAGAAGAAATGTCTTTTGGAAAAGACAAGTTTGGGACCGAATGGATGGATAGTGGAGTTTTCCATACGTTCGAGCAGATGGGACATAATATTCTGGAGATTTTGGAAAATGTGTAGGAATTTACAGGGTAAGTTCCTCAGACAGAACACCAAAAGGACACCGCTCACAAACAGATCACAGTATTTTGACGTGGTTAAAACCCTCAGAGAGGGAAACAGTCCACGGCCTGCGCCAACGTGGCTACTACAGGCAATTTATTAATAAAAGAATGAAAATTTGCATAAGCTTTAACCTACAAATGACCCTCCATGCACTTTAAATAGAATTCATGGACCAATCGGGTGTCAAGCCACGGATCAAGTGTCGGTAATACCGAGGAGAGAATGAACCGTCGGATCACTACATATCGTGATCGTCGGATTGTAAGTTAGAAAATGTACAACGGTAAAGAAACACACTTTACCAAACTCTATACCTAACTCTATACTAGACCAAGTTGAACTTAACTATTTCCTATATGTTGGAATATCCTAACATCCCCCCTTAAGAACAACTTGGGATAGGATTGAAGGATTTACAAATATCACACAATAGGAGAAGGAAGGAGGCACTAGAGCCTATCCCCCCTTAGTGACAACTTCCTGAACTCCAAGCATATATCGAAGTTTAGTGAACTTCGCCTCTGTGAGAGCCTTTGTGAAAATGTCTGCAACCTGATCATCTGTTGAACAATATTGCACTTCAAGAACATGGTCATGAATGAGTTTTCTGATGAAGTGCATGTGTAGTTCAATGTGTTTGCTGTGCTGATGCTGGACTGGATCTTTGCATAGCTGAATGGCACTTTGATTATCACACCAAAGTGTGGTTGGATGCTGCTGCTCAAAGCCAAATTCTGATAGGATCTGACGAAGCCACAAGGCTTCCTTACTAGCTTCCACGGCACTACGATACTCTGCTTCTGCTGACGAAAGTGAAATGGAAGCCTGCTTCTTACAAGCCCATGTAATAGGTCCTGAACTAAGAGTGAAGACATAACCGGAAGTAGACTTCCGATTATCAGGGTCACCAGCCCAATCAGAATCAGTGAAACCAACTAATAGAGGAGTTGCTTTGGCACTGTAATGAATCCCAAACTGTATTGTACCTTGAACATAACGAAGTATTCTTTTAGCTGCTTTCCAATGACTTTCACGGGGGTTTTGCAAAAAACGAGCAACAAGGCCAACAGCAAAGGAAAGGTCAGGACGAGTATGGGTTAAATACAAGAGTTTTCCTACAAGTTGAAGGTATAAGGTAGCATCAACTTCAGGAGAAGTACAAGAGACTGAAAGTTTGACTCCAGACTGAAAGGGAGAAGGAGCTGGCTTACAATCTTCCATGTGAAAATGACGAAGAATAACACAAGCATACTTGGACTGGGAAAGGGAAATACCCTCCTTGGATTGCAAGACTTGAAGACCGAGAAAATAGTGTAAGTGTCCTAAGTCTGTCATTTTAAATTTCTTTTTAAGGCTGGACTTCACATGGTTTATAAGGTTGGGATCACTACCAGTAAGAATAAGATCATCAACATAAAGAACAAGGATGATAAGAGAGTTGCCCACTTTCTTGGTGTAGACAGTATTGTCAGAATAACACCTAGAAAAGCTAGATTCTAAAAGAAAGCTATCCATTTTGGCATTCCAAGCCCGAG
>APFE030487241.1:0-16708 GCA_000404065.3 Pinus taeda | reverse complement strand
TTCAAAATAAATTTTCAAACCAATCTTAAGCAAAAATTTAAAAAAATCTACACACCTTTTTTTTCTTTGTAGGAGCTCGATATTGCCTCTAATGTATCTCTGTACTTTCAGAATATCCAATTCTGAAATTGTGCCCTGTGGTATCCCTCTGTGTCGTCTTTCCAATGCCACCAGTCTGACCCCAATTGGATTCTCCAAAGAAGCGTTATGCCAAATATCCCACAATGACCTGGTTATAGACCTTTTAAGAAGATCGAACTTGTATGAAGTTCCACGTGTCACTATTTGATACTCTAGCTCTGAAAAATATCTAGAAGAAACTACAGTCTGTCCTCTTTCTGTAACTTTTTGCAAAATTTCAATCCGATGCTCAGAGAGAAAGTTATGACAATTTTCCCCAGGTCACCTGTTTGGAATGTAATTCAGGAGTCTGCAAAAAGACCAACTTCCTCAGATCATATCTCCGCAAATATAGCGCAAAAAGATATGGAATTCGGACCCAAGCTACAACGCAATGTCTTCTCAAATGGTTTTTTTTCCGACTTCTGAAACGTCACAGACAAAAAGTTATAGTGAAAATTTCACGATGACCTATTTGGAGTAGTGAAACCCTAGAACTTGGCTATGATACCAAATGTTATGAAACCAGCTGAAGAAAAGATAGAAAAGATAGATCAACACCTTAGAATTCAGCCTCTTCGAGGGGCAACCTCCTTTACATTACATAAATGAACAATTCTTGGATGATACAAATGACAAAACCTCCTTTCTATATATAGGAGTCTAAGGAGTCACAATATAATCCAGACGACCTAACAATAATAATACAAAGCCACAAAAATAACAATAGAGTGATTCTATGGGGCAGAGTAATAACAATATGGGGGCAATAAGGGCACAACAATATTAATAAGGGGTGCAACTACCATAGTAATGGGGTAATCACTAGTATTATAGGGATCCAACAATTAGGCTCTGGTTTACCTTCAGCTGTTTGGAAAACTACATTCAAGGAAAACTATGGTCTATATGAATAGATGGCAACGACATTCATCATGGGTTACCTCAATGATAATATTCAACAAAGCATGGGATGAGCACCTACAACATATTGTGAAAATGTCATAAACTCTGTGACAACTCAAAATTCACCAATTTGGGAAAATGTTTCTTCTCAATAAGGGAATTCACTACTTTGGATACATTGTTGAGGAAACAAGAATTCACATCAACCTAGAGAAGATATAGATCAATCAAAACCCTCCCCAACCACCATTCTTAAGCCAAAATTTTTATTGGCATGGAAAAACTTCTACGATAATTTCATCTTGGTTTCCTTTTGTGTCACCTTTTCCAAACCAAATTTTGAGTAGCATCAAACATGGTTCTCAGGTTGAATGAAATATAACAATAAGAATTAGAAGAACTCGAAGACAAATTGTGATCCATGCCCAATTTTATACCTCCCTGATCTACAACAGCCATTTGAAGCCCAAATAATTTTCTTCTAAGCATGCAAAGGGATAAATTTTAATATATTTTAGTGATCCCATTACATAGCACTCAAAAAGATTCAATGATGTTGCCACAATTGTTAATCTTATGATTGTGATTCTATTGAATTATACAATCTATCACCAAATGGAAGGAGTGCATACTAGGGAAGAAGACAATTATTCACTTTAATGGGTCATTCAAAGGCATACTCCAAGTTCAATAGCACATCCCCCATAACAAGCATATCAATACCTTTCTTGGAAAACAAATTATCTGCTGTCTTTGCAAAATTTCACAAGGAGCCATGATTTATTGTATCCATAAGATGAGGATCAATGATATGGCCAAGCATTCCTCTTTTATGCCAATGCATTTCCCACTCTGCAATGTTGACTTTCTATCTTTGAATAGCAATATTTATTGTAGGCCTTGAAAAGAAAACCTTCATGACACCACACCAAAAGAATATACATCAAACATCTCAGTGAGTTGCTACCTTCAGAAATACTCGAGATCAAGCTATCCAAAATTATCTTTCACAGCAGTGCTCACATGTGTCTGGTCTAACGTATGTCTAGTTTTGATAAACCAAAACTTTCCACCTTAGCAAGAATATTCTCATCCAAAAAAATATTTGGTGTCTTCACATCATGGTGAATAATCCCTGGTGCTACCTGAGTATGAAGGTAATGGAGGCCTCTTTCCACACGTATACATATTTCAAGCCTCTATTCCAAGGACAAAGATGGAATATATGTCCCATGCAAACGACTCCTCAGAGGCCCATTAGCGATGTATTCATAAACCAAAATAATTCACAGTGTTCCTCTCAGTATCTAATCAAAGAAATAAGATGGAAATGTTGAACTTCAAACAACAAATCAATTCCTATTTGGAATTCTGTGAGACCTTGCTAATATCTCAGATTATCTCATTGAACCATGGTGGGATACCACCCGGTAACCAAAACATAAAAGGAATACAACAACAAGTGAAATTATGTGCTAAAGAATCAATCACACAATTAGGATAAGTTGCATAAGGCCAACAACCACAACCAATCAAAACCAAGGATCACACTGCAATCAATGCCAACAATAGCAAAAGTAATCTAGTAGATGGTGTTCATTCTAAAGTCAGGAATGGACTCAGATGATGAGTGCCATGGATAGAAAACCTTTCTAGCACAAATTTAACCAAACTATCCAACACAAGAAAAAGGAAAGAATTTCATCATGAGCATGAATCTTCCAATGTCTTAGTTCTTATTACACCAAGAGGTGCATTTTACAACCCAATATACAATAAATATGTCTCACGGGAAATGTTAACATCATCATACATTGCCCATAAATTATTTCCAAAAATAAAAAAAAAATAGAAACTCTACTAAAAGGGCTAGTACCCAGAATTCTCGTTTCTTAATAGAAGTGATGCATCATTTGAGTCCCCTTTATAAACTAATAAATAAACATTCCAGATCCATCTTACACAAGGTCTAGAAAAATTCGAGAGGAATGAAATCCCTCAAGATACAAACCTTTATTCAAGTTTTTGCACCTTGAGTTATTTTATCAATCATTGTGTTTGATAAATTTAGGGTTAGGAATAATTTTATTGGTTACATACACAAGTCCAAGCACAACCAACCTCACTAACATAGATGAAGAAAACAATTCTTTTTCCACTCATAATTTTAACTACCCAAACATGCTCTACAATCCACCATGGAATCATGGATAATGGATGTTTAAAGGTTATGATTTATATGGCCACTTTCAAGTGACTCAACCTAATGACAACACTACACCTATACTAGTACACCACTGGTTGGTTGAATCCATGTAATGAACTATTGATTACATAGCAATGCCTATTTTAGTGTAACATCAAGGCATGTAAGGATAAAGTTCCCCTATGATATGACCCCACTAGATATCTATGATTTTTTGCATGGAAAACTCTTCATGTCAAAGAACCCTGGAAGGTACAAGCTGTGACCTCGAAGCATCATCCTAAACATTGTGAATCAACTCTATAGAGATCCCAAGGTAATCTCAAATGTTGAAGTATATTTAATTTATGCTAAACAATGATGCAAGTTAAGATGCCATTTGCAAAAGTTCAACTTGTTGATTATCTTCCCACAAGTCACACCAATACCATCGCACATACCCAACTATCCTTTGTCACGTAATCTAAGCAGTAGAAGCAGAACAATGTGACTTTAGAGGAATACACTAACAAGGACCCTATCATTGTTCTTCTAGAATAATAGTTCCCACATTCATTGATATATCTCTAGAGCCCCATTTCCAAATTGACCAATATATTGCAAATGCATCATAGAAAACACGAAGATCAAGTGTCAAATCTAGGCATAGATACAGAAGCCTCATTGTGCTCATGGCACAGAAAGGCAATACATGGTGCCTTTGCATGAGCATTGCACCTTGAAGAAAATCAAAGTAAAGAGCTATTATTCTATTGCACACATTGCCTTTGGGGTTATCCGAGAATCACAATGTACTTCACCAAAATTGATCTAAAGTTTGGGTATCATTAGGCTCTAGTTGACCCTTAGATGTTTGGAAAACTACACACAAGGAAAATAATGGTTTATATGAATAGTTGGAAATGAAATTCATCATGGATTACCTCAATGAAAATATTAACAAAACATGGGATGAGCACCTTCAACATATTGTGCAAATCTCATAAACTCTGTGGAAAATCAAACTCCACCAATTTGGAAAAATGTCTCTTCTCAATAAATGGAATTCACTACCTTGGATACATTGTTGAGGAAACAAGAGTCTGCATCAACTGAGAGAAGATATAGATCAATCACAAATTCAAAACCTACTCCAACCAATATTCTTAAGCCACACAAATTTCTTGGCATGGGAAAACTTCTATGGTAAATTCACCTTGGTCGCCTTTCATGTCTCCTCTTCCAAACCAAATTTTGGGTAGCGTCAAACATAGTTCTCGAATGGAATCAAATATAACAATAAGCATTTGAAGAAATCAAAGACAAATTTTTCTCCACGCCCAATTTTACACCTACCTGATCTACAAAAACCATTTGAAACGCAAATAATTGCTTCTAAGCATGCATTGGGAACAATTCTAATATAGTTTAGTCACCCCATTACATAGCACTCAAAAACCTTCAATGATGTTGCCCACAATTGTTAATCTTATGATTGTGATTCTATTGAATTCTATAGTCTATCACCAAATGGTAGGATTATTGTTGGAAATAATACTGAGAGGGGGGGTGAATCAGTATCATTAGATCAATGATTTAATTTTCAAAACTGATTTGTATACGCTACTTCAGCTTAGTGAACTTGTGTATATACCCGACTTTACTTAATGCAACCAGCGTATATGTAGAGATATTTTTATTTACCCAAATTATCATGCATTGAACTTTAACCAATATATCAGAAATTCATTATACAATGCAGTAAAAATAGAATAAAGCATCACACATAAGCAACACACATGAACACCACGATATAAGGTGGAAACCCAATGTGGGTGAAAACCATCTGCTATTGTTGTCTTTGCCTTCTTTTAATAATAATAAAATTATGTTTATAATTTTTGTACTAGTGCAATCTTATACCAATATGTAGGCTTCTACTTGCAGAAGGCTACAACCTTCTCTCATTCTCCAGCTTCTACTAGAAGGGAGCTACAACCCCCGAGCTCTTGTAGTAGCTGATATGTTAGCTGCTACGTAGGTGCTGGCCTACAGAAGGCTACAATCTTCTCTTTTCTTCCAAGGACTACGTTTCATATATTTTCAGATTGGATCCATCAAAAACATCATTCAATCATCAAATATATCTACATCAACCAATCTCCTTTTGAACCAACCACAACCGAATTGATCAATCACCTTGACAACCCATCAATCTGAACATTCAGAATGGTGTCACCAGAAATACATTAACCAGAACCCAAGCCAGAACCCAGAACACTACAACAACAAACAAAAGAAACTAAAACATATTTAATAATGTGTACGCTACTTCCATGTATCGAACCTACATGCATACGTGCTTTCCTCAAAGCAAACCAACATATAGATCTGCAAATCAAATTTATGATGTATACGCTACTTTGATATGAAAAACTAGCGTATATATGCTTCTTTTCTAAAGTGAACCTCCATATAGATCTGTAAATGATGATTTAAACATTACAACTATTCTAGACTTCAGTCATACCCAGATCATCATATTTACAGACTACAACGTGCACTAGTTATTCAGATACATGATAAGACCAAATAAAGATAATTCACTTCAAGCCTTAAGATCCCGATACATCATTAGATCTTATCCTTCATCAAACACTAAGGCTCATCCTTGGTTCATATAAAACATAGCACCATAATTCAATAACCTGCATATTAGATCTCACACTTCATCAGATATTCGATACTTGCACACCCTTGCCTAATAATCTTCTCCTCCTTTTATAGTTTGTAGGCCTTTCTCAATACCATGGATCAAAGCTACTTAGGACCAATACCTTGGACCAAATACCTAGTGTTAATACCTTGGACCCAATACCTTTGATCAATATAATGGATCAAAATACCATGGACCAAATACTTCGGACTAAACACTTAGTTTTCCAAGTTATACACACTTTTCCTTTTGTGAAAGTATGTGTGTACGTATATGCGACTTCTATACAGTGAACCTATGTGTATATGCGGCTTGGTCAATGGTGAACCTGTGCATACCTCTCTTTCTTCATTCTGTGTAGTCTGATCCATAACTTTGCACTATTTACCTACTATACTGTGATCTTTCATCTGAGTGAGTTGCCTTCTAAATTGATTGAAGCTGCCCTACATTTCATCACATATGTAAAAATTACTTTCATGCGTTCTCTCACATCTGATATCTCTTCTGTAGATTTATCTAGTTACCATATACAAGTGAGTTGTCCTGCTCCAAGTGGGTTGCCATCAAGTACAACAGATACATCACAATGCCAACAATCTCTCCCTTTGGACTTGATGGAAACAACCACACCAAGGCACTCTCCCTCTATGACATCCAAGGCAAGGGGTCATGCTCCCCCTGAATGCATCCTAAATTATTTGATATGCTGAAGTGCGTTGATTGAGCTCCCATGATCGAGTCCATGCTTCCCCTAAGCATAAGCAAATTCTACAAAAATATGTTCTAAGAGAAGAACTTGACTCTATACATACATCACAAATTACCTTCCTATCACCAATGACTCATACATACATCCATCTCCCAATCAAATGGAGATATACCAATTTTGACTCATCCACCCAACCAAGTGGGGATATATCAATTGTTTATATATGTCAAAAATAGGAAACATTACATCATCCATGCCATGCATAGTGGGGTTACAAATTAGGTCTTTTCAAGATATACATGACATATATAACAAAGACCAAATATCTTAAACAAGACCATGATAGTCATTAGCAATTATCATATGATCTGCACCATTAGCAGCATCTGTCAACAACATCTAGACCAATAACCTATATATGTCCATCATTAGTTCCCAAAATATCATCAACCATGTTCTCCCCCTGAACCTGCTCCACCTGTTCATTGTTAGATCTAATCATTGCATACGTCAGTAAGAGATATCAAAGCATCATCATCAATCAGATATACATTAGGTTATCAACAACATTATGAGGATCAAGATATTTCCATATGTTATCAGGAGATTGTAACCATCATCAAGCAGACAAGATAATTGATAGAACCATAGCAAACCCCTTTTTCCTAAGTCTGGCCCACTGCCCTTCTTTAAACCAACATATACACAACTGTGTGCACAAAATCTCGCATATGTACGTGACTATGCTTCATGAAACTTGCGTATAACCACCTTTCTCGAAGAAATAGGATTTAACAGTAGGATGATGCAGAAACTACTCCCAGCTTTTGTCTGAGATATTCAAATGTCTCTCTGGGCAGTGGTTTAGTGAATATATTAGCAACCTGTTCTTTGGAGCGAACATACTCTAATTTGACCTTTTGTTCAAGCACTTTTTCTCATATAAAATGATGTTTTATGGGTATGTTCTTCGTCTTGGAGTGCATGACTGAATTCTTTGAAATATTGATGGCACTTGTATTATCACAGAGAATGGAGATAGGTGGAGTACATGTGATCTAAATGTCTTGCAAGGTCTGCATCATCCAAAGTATTTGTGTGCAACAATATGAAGCAACCACGTATTTTGCTTCAGCTGTAGATAATGAAATTGAGCTTTGTTTCTTGCTGAACCAAGACACTAACCTAGAACCCATATAGAATGCACCACCACTAGTGCTTTTTCTGCCATCAACACTTCCTGCCCAATTTGCATCTGTATATGCATGAAGTGTAAGATCTGTATCTTTAGGATACCATAAATCAAAGTTTTTTGTTCCTTGAAGATATTTGAAAATCCTTTTGACTGCCTAAAGGTGTGATTCCTTTGGATTTTCTTGGAATCTTCCAACTATTCCTACTGCATGCATGATGTCAGGTCAGGTACGTGTTAGATAAAACAGACTGCTAATCATGGATCTGTAAGTTGGTTGATGTACCACTGCTAATTCATCATTTCAGCTGAGACTACATCCTGTTACCATTGGGGTACATACTGGTTTAGAATCTTCCATGCCATACTTTTTCAGGGTCTGTTTGAGATATTTGGTTTGTGAGAGAAAAATACCATCTTTATTTTTCTGAACTTGTAGACCAAGAAAGTAGGAAATCTCACTAAGAAAGGACATTTCAAATTCTTGCTACATTACTGAAGAAAAATTCTGACTGATGGATTCTTCATTACTACCGAAAATGAAATCATCAACATAAATAATAATTATTAGAAATTTACTAGTGTTAATCTTTGTATTTAGATTGCTATCTGCTGACCCCTTTGAATAACCCTGTTGGTGGAGATGTTTGTCAATATGATAATACCAGGCCCTTGGAGCTTGTTTTAGACCATAGAGAGCCTTTCTGAGTTTTCATACAAGCTTTGCATCATTTACAAGAATGAATCCTTCTAGTTGTTCAATATAGACTTCTTATTCTAAGTCACCATTAAGAAAAGCAATTTTCACATCCATTTGGTATACTTTGAATTTCTTAAAACTAGAAAGAGAAAGAAACATTCTTATGGCTTAAATTCTAGCAACAAGTGCAAAATTTTCTTCAAAATACATACCTTCTTGTTGAGCATATCCTTTGCAAATAAGTTTGGCCTTGTTTCTGATAACTTCTCCATTTTCGTTCAGCTTGTTTTTGAATATCCATTTGGTTCCTATGATATTCTTATTATGAGGTCTAGGAACTAATTCCCAAGTATTATTCTTTTCAATTTGCTCAAGTTCTTCATTCATGGCCTTCACCCAACATTTATCTCTACATGCTTCATTTACATTTTGAGGTTCAATGGAAGAGAGTAATGCTAGATAGCTTGAGGCTTCGGCAATAGTTCTTCTTGTCTGCACACCTACCCCTTTTTCCCCTAAAATTTGAGTTTTTGGATGATTATTCTGAGCATACATGGACAAAGTTGTTTCTTCTATCGTTATCTCTTCTTCTGGTGCTTCATTGGTTTCTTCTTCAGAATCGGTGTGCTTTGATGTGGGAAAATCATCCTCATCTTCTCCATTGTCATAATCTTCAATTTTTATCTGTTTTGGATTTTTGCATGCTTCATCAACCACAACATCAATACTTTCAAAAAATTTCCCAAGTCTTCTATTATAACATTTATATCCTTTACTTTGAGAAGAGTAGCCAAGAAGAATACCTTCATCTACTCTGGGTTCAAACTTACCAATTTTTCATCAGTCCTTTTGATGTAACATTTGCTTCCAAAAACTTTGAAGTATTTTACAGTAGGAGTCTTACATAGCAAAGTTCATGCGAAGTTTGAGTGTTGTTTACTCGAACATTTGCTTGGTTGAGAATAGTGATGACGGCGAATGCAACTTCACCCTAGAAGGTTACAGGAGTTCCAAATTCATCTAGCATAGCATGAGCCATTTGTTGAACAGTTCTATTCACCCTTTCTACCACTCCATTTTGCTAAGGAGTCCTTGTGGTGGAGAACTGCCTTTTTATTCCATGTTGTTCACAAAATTCAAAGAATCATCGGAGGTAAATTCCCCTCCTCGGTCAAATCTGAGGCATTTGATTTTGTGATCTGATTTATTTTCAACCAAATCCTTAAAGGCATTGAACTTTTCAAATGCCTCATCTTTATTCTTTAGAAGAGCTATTCAACACATTATGAAAAAATCATCAATGAACGATATAAAGTATTCTTCTCCATTAGGTGGCTTTCTCCTTGATGGTCCACATAAATCAGTATGAACAAGTTCAAGAGGCTTACCAGCTGATCATTCCTTTTCGATGAAGTGAGATCTGGTTTGCTTACCAAATTGACATGATTTGCATATAGTATTTTTAGGAATGTTGATATCTGGAAGATCAGGAACAACCTAAAATCTGCATGCTTTTCTTATTTGAGAAAAGCTTATATGTCCCAATCTTCTATAGCATAGCCAACTTTCATCATTTTTTCTTAGATATCATTGTTGTTTTCCTCCCTTGAGTATGTATCAGTTGTTTAGAGTTCTTGTACCTTTGATCACGGTTTCTCCTGTACCAAACTCACAAACAACACATCCATTTGATTGAAACACTACTTCATTTCATTGATCACCCATTTGACTCACACTCAATAGGTTATTCTTTAAGCCATTAACATACATAACATTCCCAACTTTAACTTATTCTTTCAAGAAAATAGATCCGTTACCTTTTATGAAAGCGAGTGTCGTTTCCAATTGAGAAACTATTTTCCTTTTCTAAGGCATTATATGAGTGTAGTTTTTCTTTGTCACCTGTCATGTGTTTTGAGCATCCACTATTGATGTACCACTAGTTTTCTTATGCTTCTGCATATAAGGCTATACTACATCTTTCTATTTGCAGTTCTTTCTTTCTCCATATTTTTGGATTTAATGGAGTTTTCTCTTTTTGAGATATTTACCGAAATTTACTTTTGCATTCATATTTTTCATGGCCAAATTTGTTATAGATTGAGCATTCTATTTCATTTTCAAGAAGAGAAAAGTTATTATAGGAACTTTTCTTCATCCCTGTCACATTCCTTTTATTTATTGCTTCTTTAGTCATGATGGTTTTGTAAGGAACACATTGAGTAGCTTTGTGTCCAAAATTATGGCATGAGAAACATTGACCATTAAATAAGTTCCTAAGATTATCGAATCTACTAACTTGGTGATTGTAGTTTCTATTGATATTCATATTTGAAGCAAATTGAGTACGATTTACTTGAGGTTTCTTCTGGCTTCTATTCATCCTTGAAGTAAATTGAGCCTAATTTACCTGGTGATCTACTTTATGCCTTTGCTGACGATTGTCAAACTATCCACGGCTCTTTGCTACATCAAGATAACTTTTAGTAGAGGTTAACGACTTCTATGATTGAGATGCTTCTTCAATATATCCAAGTCCAAAACGTTGCACTTCGATAATTTCATTTAAGGTTTCTGATCCTTTAGCAAATCTAAGATTGAGACTTTTTGTTCTCTCAAGATCCTTTCTTAGACCCACAATTTCAAATTCTAGTTTTTTGTTGTGTTTTTCGCTTTTAGAAAGTTGGTATGTCAAGGTATCTATAATCATATTATTTTCTTCTAAACATATTTTGAGTTTAGATGTTTCTTCATAAAGGTCATCTTCATCTAAAGCATCCAAGAAATCATCATCTTCAAAAGCCATCAGAAGTCTATAGTCATTACTATTTTCATCTTCATCACTATTTGATAAACCATCGCTATCTTCATGAGTATAATATCTTCTTTTACTTACACTTTGTTTTCTATTCCATTTTTCAGATTCCTTCCCTTTATCATTTTTATCTTATGAGGACATTTGGTAGCATAATGACCGACTCTACCATAGGAAAAACATTTGAAAGGTATTTTACCTCTGAATCTTCTGGAACCCCGTTGAAGCTTCTTGACAATGTTTACCTCCTATTCTTCTTCTAAAATATGTCTCGATTCATTGAGTTCTTCTTTTCCTTTTGCTGAAGCTTTAAATGCGGTTTCTCTCATATTTTATGAACCTCCTTTTCTCATCTCAAAGACAGTAAGATTCCATGAACATGTGTCATAGTAATAGTCTGTAGATCCTACTTCTCTTTTATGGAAGATACTTTTGATTCAAATTTAGCAAACAAGGATCTTAAAACTTTTTCAACTAAGGTAACATCCTTTATCTCTTCACCTAGATTCTTCATGCAATTGAAAACCTCATCTACACATAAGAAGTAACTAGCTATACTTTCATCATTGTGCATCTTGAGAGTCTCATATTGAATTCTGAGAGTTTGCAGTTTAGCATGTTTTACCTAACAATCTCCTTCGTAGATTAGAACAATTTTTTCCCATATTTCTATGGCTGATTTGGGCTGCATAACTTTATCAAACTCTAATTGTGATAGACTTCCCAATAATGTATTGATAGCCTTGGCATTCATTTCATAATGCTTTTTACCTACTGTATCTATAGGAATTGGTGATGGAAATGTATATCATCCTTCCACAATTTACCAAACATCTATTCCAAGTGATTGAAGATAGCTTGTGCTTCTTACCTTCTAATAAACAAAGTTGCTCCCATCAAAGATTGGTGGTCTAATGGATCCCCCACTTTCTTGATTACTCATGATGCTAGATCTTCCTTCAAGCGATCAAGCTTCTTCTGAAGGACCTACTCTGGTACCAATTGTTGGAAATAATAATAAGAGGGGGGGTGAATCAGTATTATCATATCAATAATTTAATTTTCAAAATTGATCTGTATTCTCTACTTTCACTTAGTGAAATAGCATGTATACACGACTGTACTTAATGCAACAAGTGTATATGCAGAGATCTTTTGATTTACCCAAATTATCATGCATTGAACTTTAACCAGTATATCAGGAATTCATTACACAGAGTAGTAAAAACAGAATAAAGCATCACACATAAGCAACACAGATCAACACTAAGATATAAGCTAGAAACCCAATGTGGGTGAAAAGAACCTATTGTTATCATCTCTATATTCTTTTAATAATAAGAAAATTCTGTTTACAATTTTTATACTGGTGCAGTCTTATACCAGTACGCAGGCTTCTACTGGCAGAAGGCTACAACCTTCTCTTGTTATCTAGCTTCTACTGGAAGGGAGCTACACCCCCCTAACTCTTGTACTAGCTGATATGTTTTCTAGTATGTAGGTGCCAGCCTATATAAGGCTACAACCTTCTCTTTTCTTTCAGGGACCACATTTCATAAATTTTTAGATTGGATCCATCAGTAACATCATTCAATCATCAAATATATCTGTATCAACCAATCTCCTTTTGAACCAACCACAACCAAATTGATCAATCACTTTGACAACCCATCAATCTGATCATTTAGAATGTTGTCACTAGAAATACAGTAACCAAAACCCAAGCCAGAACCCAGAACACTACAATAGCAAATAGATGCAACTAAAACATATTTTATAAGGTATACACTACTTGCATGTGTCAGAGTAGTGTGAATACGTGCTTTCCTCAAAGTGAGCCAGTGTACAGATCTGCAAATGAAATTTATGATGTATACACTACTTTGATATGCAGAACTAGCATGTATAAGCTTCTTTTCTAAAGTGAACCTATGTACAGATCTGTAAATGATGATTTGAATATTACAACTATTCCAAACTTTAGTCATACCCAGATCATCATATTTACAGACTACAACATGTGCCAATTATTCACATACATGATCAAACCACATAAAGATAATTCACTTCAAGCCTTAAGATCCTGATACATCATTAGATCTTATCCTTCATCAATTGTTAAGGTTCATCCTTGGTTCAAATCAAGCACAACACCATAAGCCAATAACCTACATATTAGATCTCACACTTCATCAAATATTTGATACTTGCAAACCCTCTCCTAATTATCTTTTCCTCCTTTTATAGTTTGTAGGCCTTTGTCAATACCATGGACCAAAACCACTTAGGATCAATACCTTGGACCAAATACCTAGGGTCAATATCTCAAACCCGATACCTTGGACCAATACCATAGATCAAAATACCATGGACCAGATACTTCAGACAAAACACTCAGTCTTTCAAGGTATACACACTTTTCCTTTTGTGGAAGTGCGTGTGTATGTATACACGACTTGTATACAGTGAACCCGCGTGTATACACGGCTTGGTCAATGGTGAACCTGCATATACCTATTTTTCTTCATTCTGTGTAGTCTGATCTATAACTCTGTGTTGTTTACCTACTATATGTGATCTTTCATCTGAGTGAGTTACCTTCTGAACTGATTCCTTGAAGCTACCCTGCATTTCATCACATCTATAAACATTACTTTCATGCATTCTATCACATCTAATATCTCTTATGTAGATTCATCTAGTTACCATACACAAGTGAGTTTTTCTACTCCAAGTGGGTTGCCATCAAGTACAACACATACATCATAATTCCAACAATTGCATACTGGGTAAGGAGATAATTCTTCACTCTAACAAATCATTCAAAGGCATACTCCAAGTTTCATAGCGCATCGCCCATAACAGGCCTATCAATACCTTGCTTTGCCAAACACTTAGTTTTTGTCTCTCCAAACTTTCATAAGAAGCCATGATTTATTGTATCCACAAGATGAGGTCAGGAATTCCTCTTTTCTGCCACCGCATTCCCACTCTGCCATGTTGACATGCTCTTGGAAAAGAAGGATTTATCGAAGGCCTTACATAGAAAACCTCCGTGAGCACCACACGAAAAGAATAGAGAACAAACTTCTAAGTGAGTTGTTGCCTTCGGAAATACTCAAGATCAAGGTATCCAAAACTGCCTTTAACAAGAGTGCTCACATGTGTCTAGTCTAATGCATGTCTAGTTTTTGACACACCAAAACTTGCCACCTTAGCAAGAAGATTATGATCCAACAACAATTTTTTGTCTTCACATGAGGGTGAATAATCCCTTGTGTTGCCCCAATATGAAGTAAATGGAGGCATCTTGCCACCCCTATACTTATTTCAAGCCTCTATTTCTAGGACAGTGATGGAAGATCCATCCCATGCAGGTGACTTCTCAGAGGCCCATTGGCCATGTATTCATAAACCAAAATAATTTCCAAACATTCCTCACAGTATCCAATCAAAGAAAAAATATGGTGGTGTTGCAATTTAGACAATATCTCAATTCCTTTTTGGAATTCTGTTAGACCTTGTTCAGATCCAGGACAATCTCATTGAACTGCAACTTTGGTCCCATCTTCTAATTCACCTTTATAAACTTCACAAAACATTCCCGTGCCAAATATAAAATTTTCATCAAAGTTGTTGGTGGATTATTCTATCTCTACAAATGCAAAAGAGTTGGCCCATACTTGAAGGTGCAAACGAAACATAGCTACCAGTACCACTCTTGTCGGAACCTGGGAAAACTTTGCTAGCCATATTTTCTGAATTCCCACCATGCAAAGGAAGAGGCAGCCAAGTTGGAGGGGAGTTATTTCACTTTGATTTTGGGTGGATATACATGTAATACCCTGTTGCTATTAGTCCTAATGCAGCAAAAGCTCCAACAGTTGATCCAATAATAGGTTCCATCTTCCCATTTTTTCCTTTGGAGTTCATAGGACTATTGCCATGAATAGGATAGGGCTCATCCAAACTTCTAGCAGGACTGCTTGTCTTCATTATTTCTGACCGATTTAGTATAGCATTAACATTGGTATTAACATATAGAGGACTTGTCAGACCAACTTGGATCTGGACCAGCTTTGCCCCAACTAAAGTGTTGGCAACAAAGTCTCAATACAAAGACACATCCAACCCCCTTTTGTTGCTATACATATCAAAGTCTGCTAATGCAGATTAACCATTAATATAGGCACTCCAAATCAACGGATATATAGCTCATCTATCGATATCATAGAAATGCATCTAAACAAAATATGTGAGAATAGAGTCCTCACTAAAAGTCCAAGAAATGTTGAAATTTTTGGTTTACAATACTGGATGCATTCACAACCATTTCCTGTGTTGTTTCATAGACCATGTTAGGAAAAATAATGTCACTAAAAAGAACATTGTATTTGATAAAGTTGGGATTAATAGAAGCACTCTTAGTAGTAGTTTTTATCTTCAAATACTTCTGAACAATCTCCCAAACTCTTCACAAACTATCATTCCTAGAATCGATCTTAGTTCCTCCCATATTAATCATTTACACTATCTCCAGAGCTATGCCATAGAGTGCACAGCCATCCAAAAGAGGTTGAATAGACAAAACCCTCGTTGGTATCTACTATCAACCCATCAGGGGCCCAGACAACCTTAATGGCATTGAAAAATGCCAGAGACCTTTGTCGTTGCCATCATTCTTCCATCCTGTAGTAACATGGCATCCTTAGAACTAGGTGTGGAGATCCCTGAAGCAATAAATAGAAATGGGTTTCTGTATGATGTGGTTGTAGAAAATGGCCTCATAGACATATATGAAAAATGTGGAAGTATATGGAAGGCACGTGAATTGTTTAACAAAATTCTTCAACAAAATGTTGACTCACAAAAAAACATGCATGTAGGATATGCACAAAATCAAGTCATTGATGAAGCCCTAAAGTTCTTTAAGGAAATGCCTTAACATAATGTGGTCTCATGGAATGCCATGATTGCAGTATTTAGATAGAATGAGCGTTGTAAGGAAGCCCTTAAGCTATTTTTTGAAATGAAATTGATGGGCATAAGAGCTAATTCAAAAACATTTGTTAGTCTTCTTCCAAAATGTTTGGCTTGGAGCAGGGTATGGAAATCCATTAAGAAATAATTCAAAATGGATTTCAATTTTGATGTTGTGGTGATGACTACACTTTTTGATGTGTATGATAGGAAAGTAATGGTAATTATTAAGGAAAATGCATCATAGAGACCTCAGCTCATGTAATGCAATGATTACAGGTTATACATAAAATGGACTTATTCAGGAAGCCTTGGAAATATTTAAGGAAATGCCCGATGTGAATGTAATCTCATGGAATGCATTGATAACAGTATTTGTATA
>APFE030487237.1:463193-479723 GCA_000404065.3 Pinus taeda | reverse complement strand
ATTTCTGCACTTTTCGATGTTTTCTTCAGAAACAGTTATGAGCTAGAATTCTTAAATGCTCTGGTTTACCCTGTTTCTCTCACATATGAGTGCATTTCTTTAGAATTCTTAACTGCTCCGGGATCCCACTCATCCACTTCTCCCCTTTGTCAGCATGATGAAATGATTCTCTTTTGCCTTTCATCCCTGATGTTCATTCCGTACTTTCAGCAGCCTGAGTATTATATCCTGCGTGGCTATCCCGCTCCGTATCCCCTTGTGACCAAGAAAACGCTCGCATGCCTCAATCCGTGACTCCATGCCCAATGGTTCAAAACATATAACACCTTACTTTGCCTCTTTACTCAAGAATCCTACCTTCTTTCCAATCACAGTCAACATTCCCTTGAAGTCAGAAAGCTAGCCTAAAATCATCAACTGAGGTTGATTCTAAAGGAGAGAGCCGTCTCCGATTGCAGGTGGGCTAGAACCTGCAATCAGAAGATTGGTTTGTGGTTACCTCGGCCGTATCCCTAATAGGATACTAGGGACAACCTGAGTGATAACAGGTTGTATTGGTGTGTCTTATATAAAGGCCTTCGACCTTGCTGATTGCGATATGCGATGGGGCTTCGGACCTGAAATATACACAATGTGGTTAATAATGTCGTCAGGTCCGGAGCATTATGGTATGCGTTGAATTGATTACAATAGGTGGAAAAGGGGTGATTGATGTATGTTTGTGAGGAATTTCCATTATAAAGAGTTGTAATGGAAATAAGGTGCGATAGAAGGTTTTTGAGCATCGAAAAGGTCCAGGTGGAGGGTATGAATGAGGGGCTAGAAAGGGTTAGAGATGAACCATGTGGAAGATATTTGAAGAGGGGGGCTTAACTATTGGGGATTGAAGATTTGACTTGGCAATGAGTTAAAGTCTCTGGGATAAAATAGATCATTCGGAGAGGTGAAAGATTAACTTTTTAGGGGACCCATTCAAAATTTCTATCAAGGTAGGATTTAATAGGGTGATGGTTGTGGCCACAACACGCTGAGCGAATTTGAGCAAAATTGCATTGGGGTTTGGGAATATTCTTATCCATTGGATGCATCTAGAAGTTTCCCAAGTTTATCTACTCCTTTGAGCTCGTATTTGGATGAGGAAGGGAGTTAAGGAACATCAATCCCTTTATCCCTTCCTCCATGGAACTAACTCCTAAGTTTGAGAGGGCATTCATTATCACCATTTATGGCATAACTTCCTTCATTCACCTATAAATAGACCACTCATCTAAGTGATTAGAAGCTGGAAATTATTGAATTATAGGGAGATGTTGTTAGTATGACACTTGAGTTGATTTCAAGTATTGTAATGATGTCAAAATTTCTTTCTTGTAATGAGGAGAGGATGGGATTGAATTGGAGGAGTGATGCTGAATCGAGAAAATTGGGTTGTAACTCTTCCTTTTAATAATAAAGTGTTCAAATATTTTTCCATATGCTTATGTTATTCATTTATGCTTTCATATGTGTATCATGTACTCGATTCCATGCTATGTTTCATCAATAGATCATTATCATATGATTTGATCGGTTTTTGTCTTCTATTTCTGTGCATGTACTCTTCAAGAGGATTAAGTATGGAGAGGAGTGACATAATTGATCAAGTGAGATAAGGAGTAAGAGAAAGCTACAAGTATGCTTCTTTACCTCTTATTTAATCTGTTGATCATAGAAAAAGTAGAGAATGCTTTGCACTTTTGTTCTAGACTTAACTACTAGTCTAGGGGTTTAAGCGTTTATCCATAGACACTAAAACTTCCCAAAACAAATTGGCGACTCCACTGGGGAAGATCACTTTCCTAGTAGCTTATCCACCTCCTTAGACACCTTGACATACTTGTTGTAATTCAGCCTTTTTCATTGAATTTTGGTCAAAATTTGAGCTTAGATGACTCTTGAGTGGCCTAACAGGCATCAGCGCAGTTAGGCCTTCTTTGACCTGCGTTGATTAACCTTTAAATATTTCAATCAAGACATATGGGCCATCTTTGACCTATGTTGATCAGTGCAGATAGTCCCTCTTTGACTTGCGCTGATCAATTTTGTAAATCATTGAAATTAGCGCAGGCTTTAGTGAGAGACAGTGCTTTGCAGCGCAGTTGGACCCTCTTTAACCTACGTTGATCAACCTTAGGTCAAATTCCCACCTTTTGATTGAGGTTTTGCCAAATATTCTGATTTCTTGCTTGCTAAATGTCAATGATGTCATGTCTCAGGAAATAGGTTTTCATCTCCTTAGCCAACCCTACTTTGATTGGATTGATTAATGTTTATTTAATGTTTTCTTTGTCATTATTAGTCTATAGTCAAAGTTAGTTTTTTGTCAATTGATATTTGTTGAAATAAAGTGTCATAAAGTTGTTCTTCCTTCGAAGATTGAATTGTCATAAATTCTTCATTCATGAAAGATTAATTGACTGATGTGTGCATATGATTAATCTTTGTTCTAAAGAAAGTGTCGTAAAGTCGTCTTTTCCTTCGAAAACTGACATGTCATAAAGTCTTCATTCATAAAAGATCAATTGATTTATATGTGCATATGGTTTTTCTTTTCGTTGAAAGTGTCATAGTTCCTCATTTCTTTGAAATTGAAAGTGTCATAAATTCTTCCTTTCCTTGAAAAGAAATTGTCGCAAAATCATCATTTTTATGAAAAGAGATTTTTTATCGATTGTGCATATTTCCTTTTTGTTCATCATAACATTAAGGGATTTGAAAAGAAAAACTTTCATCATTCATATTGTAGTTTGTGAATGCTTGAAAGGAATAGCTAGGGAAATTTCATTAGTTGTGCTCTTTTCTCTTTGTCAAAAACCTGATTGCTTGATCCCTACTAGGTAAAGATTTTCATTGTTAAATTGAATGGAAAGAATGCTTATCATATTAGTTGCATTTTACGAATTGAAAACATACATCACATGGTGAACCTTGAAAGGCAAATTCTAAAGAAGATCAACTTAAAATTTATCTGAATTTACCTAATGGAGCATTGTCACTTCACGAAAAACATTTAGAGCTATAGGCTAGAGACGTGTTTCGGCGTCGTAAAACAAAGCAACTATTCACTAACTTGTCTGCAATACATCCACAGTGTGATACCTCATTCCACGTATGTGAGTATATCGTAGCTCGTCCACGTACCTTCGGGTATATAGGGCAGTGTTACAGTACGTAAAGTATATGGGAATTCTTTCTCTGTGCGGTTTTGCATTAGACAATGCTTATACAGACTAGGCCTCCATGTACCTTTGAGTATATATGGGAGGAAAAATCTAGGTTTCTATCCATCCTTAGGTAACCAAGTCAGTCGCCTTGTACACTGTGATACACCAAACACATCATCATTCAGGGAAATTGCCTGCCCGTACTTCTTGGTTCGCCAGGAGGTATTCTGCAGTTCACAGTTACTTGGTAATCCTTTTGCCTAGATCATCCCTCTTTTATTTTTGTTATGTTACTTTGATTAAAATAAAATTAATTGACCATGGATAACATCCTCCTCGCTCATTCCTTAGTTGATTTTAGATTGAAACATATGGTGACAAATCTGGAGTCCACCAATCAAGGAATTCGTTTTGATGGGAATCCTAGTCCTTTTCCTCCTTTCGAAAATATTGGTGCTCCTTATATGGCTACATTGTACCTTCCAGGATTTACCATTGGCTTGCCAGTATGTTCGTTATCAACCTCCTCGGTTCAAAATGTCATGATTTCTCCACAATAAAGTACACCTCCAATTGGACAAAATCAACCTGTAGTTGATCCTAAATTTGACCCTTTTCCTTCTTCCTCGTTTCTTTCTACCTCCCCTTCTTCCTCTTCGCCTGGTGAAAGTATTGGTACTAGTAACCAGGTGGCTAAGAAGAAGAAGAAAGGGAATAAGAAGAAGAATAATCAAATTCAGCAGAGGTGCAACCAAGCAACCATTGCTTTGAGTGCAACATCAGATGAGAAACCGTCCATCAAGCCTCACAAAGTTCGATGTCCATGTAAACTTTGTGAGGGAGGTTATCTTCTTCGAAATTGTCCTAATATTCCTCAGATCTTAGAAGAATAGTCTTCTCGTTCACATCATCCTATGTCATCAACTTCTGGAGATCATGTTGGTGATACACCATCAACTAGTGGTAGTAAAGTTCATGGAAAGAAGGGTAAAGTTAAGTTTCCATGCAGGTTATGTGAAGGGAATCACCCCATTCACCTTTGTCCCTATTTGGATGAAGCCAAAAGGGTATTGGATAGCCATACTGCTTCACCACAACGACTTCCATCTGGTTACAGGAAACTCTCCCTAAATCCTTCACTAGATGATGAATTGACTGACCAAAATCAACCGTCGGTCAAACCCACTCTCTCTGAAAGTGAATCCTATGAGTCTATACCCGACCCAAATCAATAGGTCGAGGTAAAAGTTGACCCGATTTCACCTTCAACTAATCGTACCTTTCTCGAAGAGAGTGAATATGATACCACTTAAGTTATTTTTGTTTATTCAGATTCTAATGAGCTTGGGGGTGGTCCTCCTGTTCCATCAAGACATGTGGACAATCCTCCCGCTCTCGTAACTCAATGGGTTAATTCTCCTAATTCTACGATACCCTCTCCAAGTAGTCTGGTCACTTCCTTTGATTGGAATTAACTGGCTGGATTCCATCTTCCTTTTTATGTGCCTTTCTAGATCATAGTACAGGTTTGTAATATGATTGTATCTGGCACTATTATAGATGAAGGTGCATCCATGAGTATCCTTTCCTCAACTGCTTGGCAAGCACTCGGTTCACCGCCACTTGTGCTAGTTACCCAGAATCTATTGGCTTTTAATAGAGGAACTAGTCAACCATTAGGGATCCTCCCTTAGTTACCTATTCCTTTGGGAGGAAAAATCATTTATCTAAATGTGATGGTAGTCTGAGGCCCTTTAGATTACAATTTACTTCTTGGTCGCGACTATGTTTATGGAATGGGAGCTAATGTTTCCACACTCTTTCAAGTGATGTGTTTCCCGCATTAAGGCATAATTGTCAGCATTGAACAACTTTCATTTCCTAGTCCAAATATGGCTCCTAGTCAACAATCTTCCCTAAATGGTCCTTTTGTACCAATGGTATCATCCCCGCCATGGGTTAATTATGTGGAAAACCGTTCCATACCTACATCAACTGTTGATCACTTCAGTGATGTTGTACATTATGTACTGGGGGCATTGGAACCAAATCTCTCCTTCATGACCTCTTATGAGTTTTCATTGAAAGGTATGAGGATAGTTTTTTTAATGTGTCAACCTCGTTAAAAAATGAAACAGTTCCCATGATGATAGTTCTTTTACTGTGTCAACCTCGTTAAAAAATGGAACAGGTCCACAAGGACAACTCCTTGTCGTGTGTCAACCTTGTTAAAAAATGAAACCAAGGATATGAGGATGGTTCTTTTACTGTGTCAACCTTGTTAAGAAAATGAAATAGCTCCCATGAGGATAGTTCCTGGTCTTGTGTCAACCTTGTTAAAAAATGAAACAAGGAGTATGAGAATAGTTCTTTGTCTTGTGTCAACCTCATTAAAAAATAAAATAAAGAATATGAGGATAGTTCCTTGTCTTGTGTCAACCTCATTAAAAAATGAAACTAAGGGAATGAGCAGAGCTCCTTGTCTTGTGTCAAGGTCATTAAAAAATAAAACAAGGACCCCTGGAGCAAAGTTCCAATTCGAGTCTTTGATTAGATCTCGTAAAATTCCAGTCGAGTCTTTCACTTGATCTCGAAAAGGAACCTTCATTCCATCCACTTAATAGCCACTGGTAGTCTACTTAGGTGAATGTAATGAAGCTTGGGGGGCATGCAACGAATGGTAAAGTTAAGTTTTTCCTGTAGGTTATGTGAAGGGAATAACCCCATTCACCTTTGTCCCTATCTGGACGAAGCCGAAAAGGTGTTGGATAACCATCCTGCTTCACCGCAATGACTTCCATCGGGTTACAGGAGAATCTCCCTTTCATCATGCTAGGGGCATGTAAACCAATTCCAAGCATAGTTTTTCATTTCAAGCTTGTGTAAAAATGAAAGTAAATCCAAGAATATTTTTTTTCGTTCCAAGCTTGTGTAAACATGAAACAAAATCGAAGCATAGTTCCCTATGGTTCAAGCTTGTATAAAAATGAACCCATTTCCATTTTAACCCTTTTGATTGCCATTCTATCAGCCTTTTAAGCCTTGGTTGTTTCATTCCATCACCACCATCTCTTTGGCCGATCATACACTTTCACTTGGTTGTTTTACCTTTTTTGAGGAACAGTTGCAATGAGTGGTCTTATTAGCCAGCCTCTTCACATAAATCAACATGTTTTGAGAAGTTCCAACATCACCCAAACCAGTTTCTATCTTAGACACCACTCATTCCTCAAAATGGAGTCCTCTTTAAGCTCTTTTCAGACTCTCTAAATATGAAAAGATTGTCGAGTTCTTGTCCTTTCCAGCTCATTAACGGATTGGAAACGATATCTCTCTTGTATTATTTTACGCTTTTTCAGACTTGGGAAATTAACTTACAAAAAAGAACTTTTGGAGTTTTAGTTTTTTCCCTTTTCAAACTCCCTAAACATGAAAGGACCGATTTATCTTTGTCGTTAAACTCGTTAAAAACATCAAATAGCGACAAACTTGTCCATCTAGACAAGACCGAGTTTCACCTTTGCTAGACTCGTTAAAGTATAAAATAGTGATGGATTCACCCGAAGGATGAAATTATACAACAAGCGTACATTATCCTCCTCAAGCTTGATAAAAAATAAAGAGGTACCGCTCAGCAATGACTGGGAAAAATTCGAAAAAGGGGAAAACACTTTATGGTATCAAGTTGCTCTTGAACATGACACTTTCACATCATCACTGTGACTATGTGGGCTTGATGGTTATCACACCGTTGGTATACCATACCATCCATTACTTTGTTTTGGGTCAATGCTACCAGTTCATTTTAGTGTCGCCGACATGTTCAAGAGAAGTCATTTAGTTTAGACTTCATCCTTTGCAATACCATAAACCTTCATTTTCATGACCGCCATTCTTGAACCTTCTGTCGTCAGTCGTTTTTTTCATCTCCAAAATCATTTAACTCGTTTCATGTGGTTGATATGGGATACATCAAGGCCCTCCTGTGATGATTCACTTCTTGTCGACATCAGCACATCATCCAAGAAGTTGACTTAGAAACACCCCTTCAGTACGTTGAGGCTTCCATACATCAATGGTAGGTTTCTCGCTTCTGGTGATAGGTTGACATCATTGGCCTTCGACCGAAAGACTTTTTATGGTGTTCGACATAAAATAATTTATTCACACTAGGTGAAATGTACTGTAGTACCTTGAGGGTCATTATTATTATCGGTGATTCCTCTCGCGTTTTTTAATGGCTTACATCATTGGCCGGTAATCAGATGATGTCCTCCCATGTTCGACTTCAGATCATCTATTCACATGGTTAGACTTGTACTTGAGCGAAAGATTGAATGAGATTGAAGACCCCGAATCTAGTTTCATCCATCCGGGCAGCGATGTTTTCAGGGGTACTTAATCAAATGTACAATGGCCTTACATTCGTGGTCATCCAATCATGGGTCTATATCTACAGATGAATATATTTGTACATGTAATGAAAATTTATAAGCTGAGCATGGGTATGCCTTCCCTCAGCAAGTTCATGAGAAAAAATCAAATTATCATGATATATGTATTGTAATTGATGCAGGTCACCTTCCACTTTGAAACCTCCTCTCCACATGATAAATAATTTCACTCGACATACATATTTATGATTTCATGCTTTAGGGGGAAACTATTATAGATCCATTTGGGCACATCAACCCCAAAATATAGATTAGTACTATTAGGGCCCATCAAACCCTAATTCAGTTGTTACATCCCCTAAACAAGTCAAGCATCAAAATGCCTAGCTTCCCAAGAAATTTCATGACTAAAAATATCCAAAAACTACCTCTAAGATGATCACCGCAGGCAGGCCTTCATTAGGGTGCATTGCAATGTAGATGATACACTGATAGGTTGTTATGCAGTGCACTTGAGCCTCCTTTGGCCTGCGCTGGGCGAATTTGAGAGAAATTGCATTGGAGTTTGGGAATATTCTTATCCATTGGATGCATCTAGAAGTTTCCCAAGTTTATCTACTCCTTTGAGCTCGTATTTGGATGAGGAAGGGAGTTAAGGAACATCAATCCCTTTATCCCTTCTTCCATGAAACTAAATCCTAAGGTTGGAAGGAATTCATTATCACCATTTATGGCATAACTTCCTTCATTCACCTATAAAATGACCACTCATCTAAGTGACCAGAGGCTGGAAATTATTGAATTATAGGGAGATGTTGTTAGTATGAGACTTGAGTTGATTTCATGTATTGTAATGATGTCAAAATGTCTTGCTTGTTATGAGGAGAGGATGGGATTGAACTCGAGTGATGCTGAATTGAGAAAATTGTGTTGTAACTCTTCCTTTTACTAATAAAGTGTTCAAATATTTTTCCATATGCTTGTGTTATTCATTTATGCTATCATATGTGTATCGTGTACTCATTTCCATGCTATGTTTAATCAATAGATCATTATCATATGCTTTGATCAGTTTTTTTCTTCTCTCTGTGTGCAGGTACTCTTCAAGCGGATTAAGTACAAAAAGGAGCATCAGAATTGATCAAGCGAGATAAGGAGTAAGCATAAGCTACATGTAGGCTTCTTTACCTCTTATTTAATTTGTTGATCATAGAAAAAGTAGAGAATGCTTTGCACTGTTGTTCTAGACTTAGCTACTAGTCTAGGGGTTTAAGCATTTATTCAGAGACACTAAAACTTCCCCCTCCTGTGATGCACCTAATGGTAAAGTTAAGTTTTCCCTGTAGGTTATGTGAAGGGAATCACCCCATTCACATTTGTCGCTATCTGGATGAAGCCAAAAAGGTGTTGGATAACCATCCTGCTTCACCGCAACGACTTCCATCTGGTTATAGGAGACTCTCCCTTTCATCATGTTGGGGGCATGTAAAACAATTCCAAACATAGTTTTTCATTTCAAGCTTGTGTAAAAATGAAACTAAATCCAAGCATAGTTTTTTTTCGTTTCAAGCTTGTGTAAACATGGAACCGAATCCAAGCATAGCTCCCTATGCCTCAAGCTTGTGTAAAAATGAACCCATTTCCATTTTAACCCTTGTGATTGCTGTTCTATCAGCCTTTTGAGCCTTAGTTGTTTCATTCCATCACCACCATCTCTTTCACCGATCATACGATTTCACTTGGTTGTTTTACCTTTTTTGAGTAACAGTTGCAATGAGTGGTCTTATTAGCTAGCCTCTTCACATAAATCAACATGTTTTGAGAAGTTCCAACATCATCGAAACCAATTGCTATCTTAGACACCACTCTTCCTCAAAATGGAGTCCTCTTTAAGCTCTTTTCAGACTCTCTAAATATGTAAAGATTTCCGAGTTCTTGTCCTTTCCAGCTCGTTAACGGATTGGAAGTGATATCTCTCTTGTATTATTTTACGCTTTTTTGGACTTGGGAGATTAACTTATGAAAAATAAATATTGGAGTTTTCTTTTCCTCCCTTTTCAAACTCCCTAAACATGAAAAGGACCGAGTTATCTTTGTCATTAAACTCATTGAAAACATCAAATAGTGACAAACTTGTCCATCTACACAAGACCAAGTTTCACCTTCGCTAGACTCATTAAAGCATCAAATAGCGATGGATTCACCCGAAGGGTGAAATTATGCAACAAGCATATGTTATCCTCCTCAAGATTGATAAAAAATAAAGAGGTACTGGTCAGAAATGACTGAGGAAAATTGGAAAAAGGGGAAAACACTTTATGGTAGCAAGTCGTTCTTGAACTTGACACTTTCACCTCATCACCGTGACTATGTGGGTTGGGTCATTTAGCTTGATGGTTATCACACCATTGGTATATCATACCATCCATTACTTTGTTTTGGGTCAATGCTACCAATTCATTTCAGTGTCACCGACATGTTCAAGAGAAGTCATTCAGTTCAAACTTCATTCTTTGGAATAGCGTAAACCTTCATTTCCATGACTTCCATTCCTGAACCTTCTGTCATTAACCATTTTTTTCATCTCCATAATCATTTACCTTGTTTCATGTCATTGATGTGGGATACGTCAAGGCCCTCTTGTGATGAGTCACTTCTTGTCGACATCAGCACATCAACCAAGAAGTTGACTTAGAAAGACCCCTTCAATACCTTGAGGCTTGCATACATCAATGGTAGGTTTCTCACTTCTGGTGATAAGTTGACATCATTAGCCTTCAACCGAAAGACTTTGTATGGTGTTCGGCATCAAATCATTTATTCACACCATGTGAAATGTACTGTAGTACCTTGACGGTAATTATCATTATCGGTGATTCCTCTCATGTCTATTAACGGCTTACATCATTGGCTGGTAATTAGACGATGTCTTCCCATGTTCGACCTTAGATCATTTATTCACATGGTTAGACTTGTACTTGAGCGAAAGATTGAAAGAGATTGAAGACCCCAAATCTAGTTTCATCCATCCAGGCTGCGATGTTTTCAGGAGTAGTAAATCAAATGTACAATGGCCTTACATTCATGGTCATCCATTCATGTGTCTATATCTATAGACAACTATATTTGTACATGTAATGAAAGTTTATAAGCTGAGCATGGGTATGCCTTCCCTCAGCAAGTTCATGCAAAAAAATCAAATTATCATGATATATGTATTGTAATTGATGCATGTCACCTTTCGCTTCGAAACCTCCTCTCCACATGATAAAGCATTTCACTCGACATACATATTTACGACTTCATGCTTTAGGGGGAAACTTTTATAGATCCATTTGGGCACATGAAGCCCAACCTATAGATCAGTACTATTAGGGCCCATCGAACACTAATTCAGTTGTTACATGCCCTTAAGAAGTCAACCATTAGAATTCCTCACTTCCCAAGAAGTTTCATGACTAACATCATCCAAAAATTGCCTCTAAGAAGATCAGTGCAGGTAGGCCTTCATTACGGTGTGCTGCAATGCAGACTATACACTGATATGGTGCTATGCAACACACTTGAGCCTTCTTTGCCCTAAGCTGGGCGAATTTGAGTGAAATTGCATTAGGGTTTGGGAATATTCTTATCCATTGGATGCCTCTAGAAGTTTCCCAAGTTTATCTACTCCTTTGAGCTCATATTTGGATGAGGAAGGGAGTTAAGGAACATCAATCCCTTTATCCCTTCCTCCATGCAACTAAATCCTAAGTTTGGCAGGGCATTCATTATCACCATTTATGGCATAACTTCCTTCATTCACCTATAAAACAACCACTCATCTAAGTGACCAGAGGCTGGAAATTATTGAATTATAGGGAGATGTTGTTAGTAGGAGACTTGAGTTGATTTCATGTATTGTAATGATGTCAAAATGTCTTTCTTGTTATGAGGAGAGGATGGGATTTAACTGGAGTGATGCTGAATCGAGAAAATTGTGTTGTAACTCTTCCTTTTACTAAAAAAGTGTTCAAAGCTTTTTCCATATGCTTGCGCTATTCATTTATGCTTTCATATGTGTATCATGTACTTGTTTCCATGCTATGTTTAATCAATAGATCATTATCATATGCTTTGATCAGTTTTTTTCTTCTCTCTGTGTGTAGGTACTCTTCAAGCGGATTAAGTACAGAAAGGAGCATCAGAATTGATCAAGGGAGATAAGGAGTAAGCATAAACTACATGTAGGCTTCTTTACCTCTTATTTAATCCGTTGATCATAGAAAAAGTAGAGAATGCTTTGCACTGTTGTTCTAGGCTTAGCTACTGGTCTAGGGGTTTAAACATTTATTCGTAGACACTAAAACTTCCCCCTCTTGCGATGCACCTAATGGAAAAGTTAAGTTTTTCCTGTAGGTTATGTGAAGGGAATCACCCCATTCACCTTTGTCGCTATCTGGATGAAGCCAAAAAGGTGTTGCATAACCGTCCTGCTTCACCGCAGCGACTTCCATCTAGTTACAGGAGACTCTCCCTTTCATCATGTTGGGGGCATGTAAACCAATTCCAAACATACTTTTTCATTTCAAGCTTGTGTAAAAATGAAACTAAATCCAAGCATAGTATTTTTTCGTTTCAAGCTTGTGTAAACATGAAACCGAATCCAAGCATAATTCCCTATTGCTCAAGCTTGTGTAAAAATGAACCCATTTCCATTTTAACCCTTATGATTGCTATTCTATCATCCTTTTGAGCCTTGGTTGTTTCATTCCATCACCACCATCTCTTTCACCAATCGTATGATTTCACTTGGTTGTTTTACCTTTTTTGAGGAACAGTTGCAATGAGTGGTCGTATTAGCTAGCCTCTTCACATAAATCAACATGTTTTGAGAAGTTCCAACATCATCAGAACCAATTTCTATCTTAGACACCACTCTTCCTCAAAATGGAGTCCTCTTTAATCTCTTTTCAAACTCTCTAAATATGTAAAGATTGTCAAGTTCTTGTCCTTTCCAGCTCGTTAACAGATTGGAAGTGATATCCCTCTTCTTTTATTTTACGCTTTTTTAGACTTGGGAGATTAACTTAGGAAAAATAAATTTTGGAGTTTTCTTTTCCTCCCTTTTCAAACTCCCTAAACATGAAAAGGACTGAGTTATCTTTGTCGTTAAACTCATTAAAAACATCGAATAGTGACAAACTTGTCCATCTACACAAGACCAAGTTTCACCTTCGCTAGACTCATTAAAGCATCAAATAGTGATGGATTCACCCAAAGGGTGAAATTATACAACAAGCATATGTTATCCTCCTCAATATTGATAAAAAATAAAGAGGTACTAGTCATAAATGACTGAGGAAAATTGGAAAAAGGGGAAAACACTTTATGGTAGCAAGTCTCTCTTGAACTTGATACTTTCACCTCATCACCATGACTATGTGGGTTGGGTCATTCAGCTTGATGGTTATCACACCATTGGTCCATCATACCATCCATTACCTTGTTTTGGGTCAATGCTACCAATTCATTTCAGTGTCACCGAAATGTTCAAGAGAATTCATTCAGTTCAAATTTCATCCTTTGCAATAGCGTAAACCTTCATTTTCATGACTTCCATTCTTGAACCTTCTGTCATCAGCCATTTTTTTCATCTCCATAATCATTTACTTTTTTTCATGTCATTGATGTGGGATACGTCAAGGCCCTCCTGTTATGAGTCGCTTCTTGTCGACATCAGCACATCATCCAAGAAGTTGACTTAGAAAGACCCCTTCAATACCTTGAGGCTTTCATACATCAATGGCAGGTTTCTCACTTCTGGCGATAATTTGACATCATTACCCTTTGACCGAAAGACTTTGTATGGCATTCGACATCAAATCATTTATTCATACCATGTGAAATGTATTGTAGTACCTTGAGGGTAATTATCATTATTGGTGATTCCTCTCATGTCTATTAATGGCTTACATCATTGGCTGGTAATTAGACGATGTCTTCCCATGTTCAAATTTAGATCATCTATTCACATGGTTAGACTTGTACTTGAGCGAAATATTGAAAGAGATTGAAGACCCTGAATCTAGTTTCATCCATCCAGGCTGTGATGTTTTCAGGAGTACTAAATCAAATGTACAATGACCTTACATTCATGGTCATCCATTCATGGGTCTATATCTATAGATGACTATATTTGTACATGTAATGAAAGTTTATAAGCTGAGCATGGGTATGCCTTCCCTCAGCAAGTTCATGAGAAAAAATCAAATTATCATGATATATGTATTGTAATTGATGCAGGTCACCTTTCGCTTCGAAACCTCCTCTCCACATGATAAAGAATTTCACTCGACATACATATTTAAGACTTCATGCTTTAGGGGGCAACTGTTATAGATCCATTTGGGCACATGAACCCCAACCTACAAATCAGTACTATTAGGGCCCATCAAACCCTAATTCAGTTGTTACATGCCCTTAAGAAGTGAACCATTAGAATACCTCACTTCCCAAGAAGTTTCATGACTTAATCATCCAAAAGCCGCCTCTAAGAAGATCAGTGCAGGCAGGCCTTCATTAGGGTGTACTGCAATGCAGACCATACACTAATAGGGTGCTATGCATCACACTTGAGCCTTCTTTGGCCTAAGCTGGGCGAATTTGAGCGAAATTGCATTAGGGTTTTGGAATATTCTTATCCATTGGATGCATCTAGAAGTTTCCCAAGTTTATATACTCCTTTGAGCTCATATTTGGATGAGGAAGGGAGTTAAGAAAAATCAATCCCTTTATCCCTTCCCCCATGGAACTAAATCCTAAGTTTGGGAGGGCATTCATTATCACCATTTATGGCATAACTTCCTTCATTCACCTATAAAAAGACCACTCATCTAAGTGATCAGAGGCTGAAAGTTATTGAATTATAGGAAGATACTATTAGTATGAGACTTGAGTTGATTTCAAGTATTGTAATGATGTCAAAATGTCTCGCATGTTATGAGGAGAGGATGGGATTGAATTGGAGGAGTGATGTTGAATCGAGAAAATTGGGTTGTAGCTCTTCCTTTTACTAATAAAGCGTTCAAATATTTTTCCATATGCTTTTGTTATTCATTTATGCTTTCATATGTGTATCATGTACTCGATTCCATGCTATGTTTAATCACTAGATCATTATCATATGCTTTGATCGGTTTTTGTCTTCTGTCTATGTGCAGGTACTCTTCAAGTAGATTAAGTACAGAGAGGAGTGATAGAATTGATCAAGGGAGATAAGGAGTAAGTGAAATATACAGGTAGGCTTCCTTACCTCTTATTTAATCTGTTGATCATAGAAAAAGTAGAGAATTCTTTGCACTATTGTTCTAGACTTGGCTACTATTCTATGGGTTTAAGCGTTTATCCGTAGACACTAAAACTTCCCAAAATAATGTCATTCCACCTACCCGCCCTCCATCTAATGTGGTGGTAGATGAGGGTAAGGATCGAGGGTTCGAAAAATAATGAGTTCGAAGGAACTCTCTTTGAGAAGGTCCCTTGGAAGATGAAATAACATTGGTTCTAGCTAAAGGAGCAGGGAGATGAATATACCCATTAAAGAAGAGTACATCCCAACTCCTAAATTCTCAATAGGTTTCCTGTGATTTTCCACTAATGGAACATTAGAGTCAGAATATGCGTGGGAGTCACCCGAAGAATAATCCATTTGATCAACTTTTATAATCATTCCTTCACTAGGAAAACAAAGGATGCGAAATAATGATGAAACTATGGAATCCATCTCATAAATCCAATTCCTGCCTATTAAGAGGAGTTTGTAATCCAAGTTTGCATCAATAATTTATACCTCAATATTTACCACCTTTACCCCAACATAGATGGG
This sequence comes from Pinus taeda, assembly GCA_000404065.3. Lineage (NCBI taxonomy): Eukaryota > Viridiplantae > Streptophyta > Pinopsida > Pinales > Pinaceae > Pinus > Pinus taeda. The sequence continues at coordinate 464,259 of APFE030487237.1, read as the reverse complement.
AAAGGTTGGAATAATCTCATGCGGCCTATGATAATTTCCATCAAATGCCGTCAATAGAGTCGGTGGATGAACATCTTGAGGTGATCCAATGGCCTTCCAACATGGCATGGACATCACATCTATGGAAGCTCCCTCATCTATAACAATTCAAAAGATGTTAGTCTTTCAATATGAAAACTTTATCTGGAAAGTCATATGATGAGGAAGTATCTTTTTGACGTTTGACATATCAAAAGTGAGCACAAGAGAATTTTTTGGATCTACTACTCTGATTGCCGAGAGCAAAGTATTTCTCTGAGTAGGGCATGAATGGAGTACCTCTAACGCTGACATAGCACAAGGACTCTGAGGTAGATCTTCTACAATCGAGTAGTTCTGGGCTGCCCTAGCATTAGGGTTAATGGTCAAGTGCTTTCTGGAGCCTTTTGGCATCCGAGGTATAGACTCAACAGAGGACCTCTCAATATGGAGCAGCTCTGAGGCACCAGAAGAAGAATTAGCCTTAGATGATTCTAATTCATCATAATCACGCGATTGCATAGCGACATCGATATGTGAGCTCATCATGTAGACATTTGACAAATTATCCCCTTCCTCGTTTCCCCTTGTGGGGGTACCAGCATCAGAGTTTGCGCCAACAAGCAATTGATGCCCTTGGGGAGAGGGTTAGTGAGAACAACCTAGGAGCTAGAAGACTCTGGTTGCACTAATAAGCACTGAGCATGTTGGATCTTAGGGCAGATTGTTACACTGAAATTTGTCACCATGACCGTCTGCAGTTAATATGGCTCCATCAATAGTCATATTATCCTCCTTGTCAAGCCTCATACCTCTGCTCTTCATGTCAAACTTCAAAAAGAGAGAAAGTCACTTAAAAACATGTTTATCTCTGGGTACGCAGGTTCTCTCTACCTTTCATGCGTGTACGCACTCCAAACACACTGTGCCTGCGTACTTGTACGCTCTGTAAGCCAAAGGATGGGTGCGTACCCCTGTAAAGGTCAAAAGGCGCGAATTTCATCTTTAAAAAGTTACTTGTGGTCACTTCTAGAGCTTTCTAGAAGAG
>APFE030487237.1:435017-449160 GCA_000404065.3 Pinus taeda | reverse complement strand
CGAGCGTTTCTTTTACACTCGTTAAAACGGAATTAAAAGACGGTCCTCTTACAGCCCTTTTCTGACCGAAAAAACAAGAAAAGATTGCCGGATTTTTTGTCGTTTCAAATTCGATATTGGAAATAAAACGACGTGTCCTTGATCGCTTTTTACTTTTCAGGTCAAAGACACTAACTATGAAAATATCCTTGGTCGCAAGATCGAGCGGTTCTCCTAGGTATTATTTTATACTTTTTGGGGCTTAGGAGACACAAATTTACGAAAAAGTCCAATCTGGAGTCTTCTAAGTTTTTCAGACTCTCTAAATATGAAAAACGCCGAGTTTCTCCTATACTAGACTCGTTAAAATGTCACAGTAAAGGACCTGTTCTATTACAAACAGGAACGAACCACTCCTTCATAGGGTTCGAATCAAAAACTAAGTTGGACTCATCCGAAGGATTAGCTTACAAACAAGCATATGTTATCCTCCTCAAGCTTGTAAAAAATAAAGAGGTACTTGCCAGAAATGGTGGGGGAAAAATGAGAAGAATGAACCTATTTGATATCTTTTTGTCTCAAGAAAACCTTACTACCGCTCTTGAACACGACACTTATTCATTCACCTGGGTTGGGAAATCCTTTACCTCACAGTTGACCAAAATCACTTGACATTTTTAGCCGGGTTATGGGAGTCGACTTTGAGTCATTTATCACCAAACCATCTGTTGTGTCGTTATGTGTTCAAGAGATCTGAAACAAAACATTCAACTGCAGAATACCTATCATCCATCATATCATCTTTGAGTCAGTCCTTACAGCAACATTTCTTCAACTTGAACTATGATTTCGTGTTGTGGGCTTGCCTACGACGGGTCGCTTTCTATCGACATAAGCACATTATCTAGAGAGTTTACTTAGAAATCATCAGTACCTTGAAGTCTGCATGCATCAATGGCAGGTTTCTCGCCTTCGACGTCAGTTTTCATCATTGACTTGCGATCGAAGGATTCCACGAAATGTTCGACATCGACTCATTCATTCACATTTCATGGATTGTACTGGGTACTTTGAGAACCATTGACATTACTGGTGGTTTCTCCCACACTTGTTAACGGTTTACATCATTGACCGGTAATCAAGTGGTTTCTACCATGTTCGACATCGACTCATTCATTCACATGGCTAGAATCGTACCAATTCGGGGACAGAAATGAAGACCCTGGATCTAGTTTCCACCATCCAGGCTGCGAGGAGTTTTGTATTCATTATGTTGTAGACCAATCATAAACAGATGGCTGCACCCATACTGTGTCTACACGAGTCTATGATTGTAATGTATTATAAAATCATTCCTGTATCAGAGTAGTTAGTCTAATAATTAAAGTTTTGATCTGAGTATGGGAATGCCTACCTCAGCGATGATATGATCTCATACATGTATTTTGTGTTGAAAATTGTAGATTCTGACCGGGCTCTCCACAAGATGATCCTAGAAATGATAAAGTACTTCACCCTTCCTATATGATATAACACCCTTATCTGTTACAGGCTTCGTACTTTAGGGGGCAATCTGTTACACGAAAATTTGTCACCATGACTGTCTACAGTTAATATGGCCTCATCAATAGCCACATTGTCCTCTTTGTCAAGCCTCATACCTCTTGCTCTTCATGTCAAACTTCAAAAAAGAGTAGAAAAGTCACTTAAAAACATGTTTATCTCTGGTACTGTAGGTTTCTCTCACCTTGCTTGCGTGATACGCCACTCAAACACACTGTACCTGCGTACTTGTACGCTCTGTAAGCTAAAGGTTGGGTGCGTACCCCTGTAAAGGTCAAAAGGCGCGAGTTTCATCTTTAAAAAGTTACTTGTGGTCACTTTAGAGCCTTCTAGAAGAGTTTTTGACGTGTATTGAGCGCCTCCAGATGGTTCATGCATCCCTATGATAGAGGAGCTTATCCCATCAAGAGAGGAGCTACCCCATCCAAAAGAGGGAGTATCCCATTGATGTTGGAACTGAATAACCTCCTTTAGAATACTATAAATACAGGCATTGGGCCATGGGAGGGGAGGTTGAAAGCTGAACATTCTAAAGGGTAAATGCTGCTGGAATTAGGACTTCCATTGTTGACTTGTAAGGAGAGATCACTAGCCTTTCTTGTTACCATATTGGGAGTGGGTGAGCTTGTCAAAGTAGAGGAAATCTCTTGTTGGACCCTGGGAGGAGCTTGCACAACACCAAGGCTCAGGTTGTAATGGTTCCTTTTTGTTTCCTTAATACAAATAAGTCCATTCTTCTCAATGATTTGTTGTTAATGAATTATTTCATGTATTCCTTGGTCTATGTGATGAATATGCTTTGTTTTATGAAATATTCAGGTGTTATGTAATCGTTTGCTTTGTTAGTGTATGCAGGTCTTAAGTGAAGGAGGAGCTCATCTGGATCAGCAAGGCTGGACTGCTACAACAAGCGTTGGACCTAAGGTAAGATCGAAAACACTTGGTCTCTCATAGAATAACGTGTGTTTAGAGAAGGATTGCTCTTGTTTGGTTTGTTTGTCACTAGAGAGTCTTAGACTCCTAGGGAGGTTAGGTTTGTCCGCAAAAATAACTCTTTCTGCATGACACAGATATGAGTCAAATTATCTCCATTGCATAAATTGCATGGAAATTTGACCTTTTTCTTGGACTCTTTCTTACCCCCTCCCACATCATTTCTGGGTTTGTTCGCATTGCCCTCCCCATCCTGGTTCTTCTTCCTACATCATCCTTTCTTCTTCCCATCGTATTGTTGGTTTCCTTTGGGGTTAGAAGTTTGGATGACATTTATAGATGTAGGTTGAGAAGGTGTAGATACGGATGGTGATGCCAGCATAGAGGAAGCAGTTCCTAAAGACGACTACTACAATTGATTCAGCAAGTTAACATTGTTAACATCAATTGATCCGACTAGCCCATCAGCATGGGAACCTATCTTCGGTTTGGCTATATCCACCTTGGATGTAGCAGTGTCAGGTAGAATCTTTTGAAGAACCCTAGACTGAGAATATATGAGTTCTAATTGTTGGGCCCTGAAAATAGCTTGCTCTTCAGTGGAAACCTCGGAGAGGGAGACGTCCTTAGAGATCTTAGGTTGTAATGATTTAAGAAACCATTCAAGAAGGAATTCTTATGGGATATCAGATTTAATGAGCCTCTTTCTTCTCCTCCATTCTTGGATATGATCTAAAATGTGAGTTGCCCGATGTTGTTTGAAATTATCCAGAAGCTCAGTTCCAGCATCATATCAAACAAACAATTGAAAATGGTTCAAAAAGGTAGTAGCCAAATCACTGAAAGAAGTGAAGGTGCCCCCTGGAAGTTATATGTACCACTTAGCAGCATTTCCAGTTAGGGTATTTTGAAATAATCTCAACCTAATTGAATCGTCTATCAGGGAGTTGGACTAACACCATAAGTGGAAAGTGGTTACATGGTAACCCAGATCTTCACCAGTCTTCCCCTCGATTTTTAGGATATCCGAGGGAAGTTTAGTTGGGACCAGAGGCCAAACCGGGTTATACCTAATCAGATCATTAGTCAATTTAGAGAGATCTGGAAAGTTTAACGTTGCCAAAAAATGGAGTCGTGGTGGACCCTAAGGATTCCACCCGGTGCGGGCGGAACTCCCAATGTTCTAAAAAGAATGACCTGGATTTGTGAAGGCACCAGGTTTCCCAAAGTAACTCGTAGACCCAACTAAACCGTAAGGAGCCCCTTTTGGTCTAGAGAAATTCGGAGCTTAACCAACTCCTGTCGAAAAACCTCAGTAACTAGTAAAGTTACCCCCTAAAGAAGTGTTAAAAGGAGAAGAGAGCCCCTGATAAGGATTCCATGCATTAGCATAGGGAGAAAAATTATGAAACAAATTAACATAAGCATACAACATATTCCCTTTTTGGCTAAAATAAGATTAATTCCTGGCTCCTAACCCATTAACCGTAGGGTTTGTCCAACTTTGAAATAGTTTATAACTTTGACCTGTAAAGGAAAAAGGCATTGATCCCACAATTGGATTAGAATGTGGTATATGACCACCCCTAAACGGAAAACCATGAAAATAAGTTGATCCACTTGCCATGGATGTGGATGTAGCTGATGGAATACTCAACAGAACCAAAGGAATCACATTGGTCAAAATTCCAAAAGGGAAAAGGCCAATGCCAAAAGAAACATCTTGATAACTTCCACTCGAAGATGGAATGGAAGTAGAACCAAATATAGCAGTTCTAGGAGTAATTGAAGGTATAGAAATTGTTCCTCCTCCTTGTACGGATACAGGAGTTTGCATACTCGTAGTAGTTGTTGTGGATTCCATGCTTCCAACAGTGGTCATCGAAGGAACAGATTGATGTAAACCTCGGCTCAAAGGCCTATTGGTCAGAGTTCCAACGTATAATAAAACGTCTGGATGATCAGGAGGAAGAGGAGAATTAGGAGCTGCAATAGACTCAGTAAGCTTTTCAACCTCAATATTATCTTCTGGCAGGAAAAGGACTAGAGAAAGAACTAGAGTGTTCCTCTCTAACTCTCTACTTGTACCAGGTCTATCTTGTGAATAAATGACTCCCACCAAAGGATCAATATCCAATGCACCTACTGCCACCGATTGAAAACCACTAGTAGTATTTCTCCTACGCTTTTGAGGAGAAGGCTCAAGACTCATAGGTGATAGCCCATGAAGTCTCCTAGATCGAAAAGCTAGTTGATCAACCACTTTGAATTATTTTTAGGAAATATACTTAAAGACTCAAAAAATTTGTAAAGCTAGGCCAACTAGGAGCAAAGAGCACTCTCTAAAAGTCCCTAAAGATACAAGCAATCAAACAATTTTCAATTATTTCCACTCCGAGTGACTAGGACTAGACACCAAAATACAAGAGAGCCAAAATCAAGGGCCTTCCGAAAATAGACTGGGGTAATTATGCCCCAGGCCTATTAGCGAAGGTATCAGAAGAAGATACACTGACCTTAAGACAACAACCTTTGCTGGTGCAAGCACCTAAGCTTCGCAATGGTACCCTCCAGAAGTACTATTGAAAGTGATGCAATGTGAGCCTCAGGTGCCACAGGATTCCCCTACACAGCCACCTATGCAATTCCTAGGAAAGGCAACTATGGATACCAACTTGTATCAAAAGCTGGGAGAAATAATCGTGAGGTGAGATCCAACAAGTAGGAGAGGGGGTATCTCTCTTCCTTGTCTTCACTCTCCCTCATTCTTAACTCCCAGTCATGGAGCTTTCCCAGTCTTTCTAACGATATTGGGTTTCGCACTTTATTCAACTTCTATGTTTTGTAATTTGAGTGGCCTTGGAGAGTTAACTCTCCTCTCACCAAATCCAAGGCCCTAATGAACCTAAACTTCTGGGTTTTTTTTATCACAACAATAAAAGTTCTAGTTCATTTTATTAATTTCTTGATTTTATATAGTTGTTCTTTAAGTCAGGGGGAATTACAAGAGTTAAACTGATGATGTTTTTATGGCACAAAAGAAACCAATAGAAAACTAACTATATGAATGTAGTCATTTTCTTTCATGAAGAGTGATTTCTACTTGGGTTCTACGAAAACCCATATATAAGGAAAATACTTTTCTTTTCTTTTTTGAAACAATCCACACACAACCAAAAACTAAAAAGGACTAATAATACCTTAAGATGCAAACTACCCTTATGCAAGTTACAATGTCGATACAAGATCCTAAACAACACTCTTAAGAAAATGCAATTCTTTATAGAGACAATAATCCAACTTAAAATTGAAGAGGGCAAAAATTCAAACAAAAATCTCTCTTCAAAGAAAGCAGAACAAATTGCAAATGGTCACAATTCACTTTTCAACAATAAAACAGAAGAAACGGCAAACCAAAAACTTGGAAAAGAAAAACAAAAGCAATGTTTTTGAGTTTTTCCTTTTAAGGAAACAAAAACAATTTTTTTAGGTCAAAAAAGTACCACTAGAACTTGAAAGATCAATAAATAAGCACGAGTCTTTCAATCTCACAAGCTATAAACTCGAAAATGAACGAAACTTGAATAAGAAAGACTACAAACTTGCACAAACAATTCCAAATAGCAGCAAAATATTTCAACAAACTGACAAAAAGGTCAATAAAGAAATACTCTCAAAAAATGAAGAAAAGCAACAAGGCCACCAAACAAGGGAAAGAAAAGCAAGGGAACTTGAAATCCAGGCTGAAAACGAAATTGAAAACAATTTCTTGTTTTGGAAGACAAAAACAACCAAGAACTTCAAAATGAAGGCTTGAATACCAAGATACAAACTACAAACTTGCTTAAGAAGAAATCCTACACCAAATATTTTGAGTGAGAAGGAGATTTTGAAAAAGAAAGCTTGTAGGAAAACTGAATTCTCTAGACAACAGATGACCATACAAAAACATAAATCACTAGGCAGTAGACCTAACTAGGTAGAACGATTTGAAAAAATAATCCAAAAAATTTCATACACGACTGTGTAAAGACACAGAAGCGTGCACACGCGTTTCTAATACAGGAAACTTGCGTATACGCGAGTCTACTTTAAAGAAACCTGCATGCATATGCTACTATAATCAAATAAAACAATGTATACAAAGCTTTATTAGGAAAAGAAAAAAATCAAGAAGATCATACTTGATTCCTGGGACACTAATGGACCAAACAATATTGTAAAACAAATAAATCAAAAAACTGAATCGTGATTGAGAACAAACAACCCAAACTAGGAATAACAAGATTGTTATCCCCAGTGGAGTCACCAATTCTATTGTGGATGACACTACCCTAGGCCTTTGGGTTGATAACCCCAACAGAGCAGAGGGCAAACCAAAACAAGAAATGCTCAGGAAATCAACCTAACTTCTTATTCTACTAAACTGTGTAAGAGTGTCCTTACCCGAATGTCCTTCGTTTGGGTAGATACCATAGGGTGCAAACCCTCAGCTTCTCCTGATGTTCTTGAAACTTGAAAATTATTCAAATGGAACATATAAAACACTAGAAACATAAATCATGTTCATGATATTAACTTTAAATCATATAAATGAATGACCAATTATACATCAATATAAGGTTCATAAATGAATTACAACATAACTTGATGCATAAACACATTTAATATCAGAAACAGAGCAACATTCCTTTTATTGAAGTTAGCTACAAGTAAAGTGGAGAAATACGACCTAAGTCCTTCTCTGGCTCCAAGTGGAACCGTCCTCTGGATCTTTCCTTTCCTAACCTTTAGAAATCTTCCTCCATCACCAATAAAAGGATATTTCAAGAAAGATGAAGGATATCTATAACAAGGAAACAAGGGTTTCCTGAAGCTTTGGGGAGTGCAGGAGGCACAGGGATTCATCAGACTTGATTAGGGATAATCTCTCTATAGTATCAATATCTCATATATTCTCCCTTAAGGCCTTCCCATGGAGGTTTATTTATAGTTCTCCAAATTAGTTTTTTCAGTTAGGAAACAATTGGGCCACGGGAAATAGGAGGTGAGTAACAGGTAAAACCTGTGAACTCTTCCCAAAATTAAGGAAACTTTAATTTTTTAAGTGTTTTAACATATGTACGTGGGTTGGGTATATGCTGACCCATGTGTACATGCTTTTATCACAGGGAAAAGTAGCGTATATGGAATAAAACATTGTTTTTTAGATTTTGGACCAAGTTTGGAAGGAACGGTTGCCATAGTCTATAATCAAAGCATCAGATCTACCAAGAGTGGTAAATGGCACTTTAACAGTTGCGTTGAACTCTTTGAATTCATTCAAAAAGGAGATGATATCATTGTGGTCTTCATGTTTTTCCTTCATAACCCTACTTAGGAGTGTCTTCATTTGCTAGTGAAGGGTAATGGAATTAAGGTATTGGCTTCATCATCCCTTAGTGTGCCCAAGTTAAGAAACCCAATTTCCTACATTGACTTAGGTTTCATAATAAAAGTATGTTTAGTGGTCATTAGTAGTCAAGGCTTCTAGTTGGAAAATTTCCTTGTCGATCTCTAGAGGAGTAGAAGAATGGAATATGGCCACATCATTTTGATCCTAGGATTGAGCTCATGGTTAGACTTGGGGACTTTTCCTCCGTTCCCTTGGTGATAATGTACCTGCTAATGAAGCATGGTATTCCAGGATTAAAAAAAAGGCAAGATTGAGGATGACCCCTAATAGACAAAGAAACCGATAAAACAAGATGATATGGTTCTTAGTAAAATGAACACAAATTTAACACTTAGTTGCTATGAAAGCCAGATCGAACTATAGAAACTTAAAATAGAGGATAACTAGAGATGGAAGAAATTGAGGGGGTTACAATGATATGAATCCAATGACATCAACAATAATGAACACCACCAAGATAGTTAGTAAACTATGAACCAGAGTCCACCATACAAATATCAAAATGAAAGAGTTGTAGAAGTTGGACATAACGAATTACCAAAAAATGGTCATACCACTAGGCTTAGAAATTCTTCAGGTTTAGGACAAGTCTTTGTGAGTTTCCTCCCACCCGTATTATAGCTTCTGTAGTCACGATTTCCAATTTCCCAAAGGTCACCTCCTCAACCATTGTCACCTTGATCCTCATGTGAATGGTCAGCACCAGGTGCATGCACTAAAGGCTAGCCTCTCAGGAGCCAAGACCACCATGTGATACAATTCTCATAAAACCAACACCATGGGTGAGATATTCCCCCTATACCAAAGACAAGTCATAAGGATTACTGAGGAACATAGGTACAATAAAATATAAATTTAAACTCCACAAATATAGCATCGTGGGGGAAAAATGACACGTGTTGAAGGGGAATGGTGTAGGAGTTGTAGAATAATGCTAAGAAAAGGTTACCCTACCAATAGGTCATAAACATAATACAAGCTTCCATCTTAATGTGAAGGAAATGAATGTTTGTTAACATATGTGAATGTGTGGGGTGAGATAGCCATGCCACTTCCCCTGTTAAATGCAATGGGAGGTGACAAGGTGGCAGAATCCACCCTTCTCCATTGACATGACTTCCAACACCTTGATCGTGGAACACACACACATACATCGATCTAGGTGGAAAATAATTACCACGGTTAACAATTATTTTTATATCAATGTTTGTTAAAACCATGGAGGATGCATGTTTTCAAAATAAATCACAATATTTAAGTGATAATCTAATGGCATGATAATTTACACACACACATACATAGATCTAAGTGGGAAATAATTACCACAATTAATAATTATTTTTATATCAACGTTTGTTAAAACCATGGAGGATGCATGATTTCAAAATAAATCATAATATTAAAGTGAGAATCGAATGGCATGATGATTTCAATTTTACCATCGTAATTATATTACTCACCCATGTTATTTACCAATGGATTTTGTAAACCATGGTATTTACCCAAGGTATTGAAATTTATTATATTTACCCATGGTACCGTAATTTATTATATTTACCCATTGTATTCACCCATGAATTTTGTAAACCACGACATTTACCTATGGTATTAGAAATGTAGTGAGAGGATTGTGTCTCCGTGAAAGATCCGTGGAAATAGTATAAATACTAGACTTCATTGTGGAGTAAAACAATTTTTTTTTACTAACATAGTTTTATACTATATTTGCATTCAATAAAAGAAATTTCATTCTTTTTATGTTGCTCTCTTACGAAATATTTTTCTTTTGCAATCTTTCACATTCCTAGCTATTTTTACATTGTGATATATTCCTTTTTCATTTTATGTTTCATTTATTAAGCAACTTGGATTGCACCAACATTAATGCATCATGGCTCGTGAGAAATTTATATTTAAGCACACTTGGGTTAGAATAGTATTATGATGAGTGATCTACTAGGAAATTTTTAGTTCTTATTATTTTGTCACTTTCTTGGTCTCTCTCTCTCTCTCTCACACACACACACACACACACACACACACACACACACACATAAACATATATATTCTCTTCCTATATACATATATATCAAACCTATTTGAAACAAATTAGTTAGAATACATATTCAAAAAGTTTATTTAAGTGTTGTAGTCAAATATTTTTAAAAAGTATAAGAATTATAGATCTTGCTCAAAATCGAAAGTGAAAATATAAGGCCTTTTTGTAACTTTTATTTACTTTATCTATTTAAAGTTAATATAAAATTATGTTACTTCACATCAACATCAAGATATTTTATTGAAAGTGAGAGTGAAATATTTTTTCCACATCTTCTTCATACTAAACATGTATATTCATCTTTTAAAAATTTATCTAGACAAATCAACAATTGAGCTAGTCTCATACTCACATGACACGGGGTCGATTCCAAACAGTACCACTATAACCTCTAAGTGCCTAGTATGCCCCCTCTGTAGGCACAAGTGAATTGGCGGGGTTTGAACCTTGGACCTTCTAACACATGACACTTCATTTTCATGGCAATCACAAATTGTGTTGCCCCTCAAGGGCTATATTCATTATTTGTTTTATTACAGCTAACATTATTTTTAAATTTAGAGAATATTTTACTTTCATATTAAAATAGACACGTGTCAACTCGAGGTTGAGCACAGAAGGAATTACACATCTCCTTCATACTAGGCTATAGAATGTGCCTCTCGATGTAGTATTTTTTCTAAACTACAAACTAAAACTTATGAAAGAATAATTTAAAAAATTAAAAAAAATAAAAAATAAAGAGAAAATTCAAAAATAGTGATAATAATTTAAAAATATATTTTTAAAAATTAAAGAAAATTTTAGAAATAGTAATGATAATTTGTGATAATGAAGACGATGATGATATATTAATATCCACCAAGATCAAATATGGTATTGTTACACAAAATATTGTCAACATGACTTTCTGCAGTCAGTGTGAGTCTATCACCGCTCATATTGTCCTCCTTTGCAAGTCTCAAACCTTAGCTCTTCATGTCAAACTTTGAAAATGAGAGAAAGTCTTTGAAAATCTATAAACCTATGGTTCCACACTTTCTCTTACAATTACCTGCGGTCCCGCACCTCTTGTTCATGTTACCTGTGGACCCGCCCGCTCTGTCTCTAAAGGAGTGGGTGCAGACCCCTGTAAAAGTAAAAAAGGCGCAATTTTATTCTTAAAAAATCACTTTGGGTTAATTCTGGACGCTTCTAGAAGGAACCTTGACGTGGTTGGTTCGCTCCTAGGTGGTTCATGCATCCCATAACTAAGGGAGCTAACTCCTTGATGAGATGAGCTAACCCCTAGATGAGAGGAGCTTATCCATTTGAAGAAGGGCTCTATCCCTTTGAAGGTAGACCTAGTAACTTCCCTCCTCTGCACTATAAATTGAGGCATTGGGCTAGTTGCTAGGGAGGTTGAAAGCTAAACATTTTTTAGGGTAAATGTTGTTGGAATTGAGACTTCCTAGTTAAGATTGAGAGGAGAGATTACATACCTTTTGGCTTCATTGGGAAGAGAGTGAAACTTGTCAAAGTAGAGGAGATTCTTTCTGGACCCTGGGAGGAGCTTGTACAGGATCAAGACACCGAGGTTGTAAAGTTCCTCTTTGATTAAAGTTAATACAATTAGATTCATTTTTCTCAATAAATTGTCTTCTATGGTTTATTTCATGAATTCCTTGACCATCATGGTAAATATGGTTTATTATATTGGTTTTTCAGGTGTTATTTGATATGTGTGCCTGTTTGTGTTTGCAGATTCTTTACAAAGGAGCTCATTTGGATCAACGGAGCATGGCTGCCACAAACTAGCACTGGACCCGAGGTAGGCCTAAAACACCTATTTGCCTTTATTTATAAATTGCATATTTAGAGAAAGATAGAATTTGTTTGGTTTGTTTGTCACTAGATATCATTAGATACTAGGGAGGTCGCTCTTGTCCGCAAGAACGACTTATCCGGCCAACAAAATGGCGACTCCGCTGGGGACTTGAATTTTTGGTTTTTGCCTTTGCTTTTACTTTGACTTGAGAAATTGTTCCTCTGTTTCTGGTTTTTGATTGCTGTGTGTGGGATTAGGTAGGTTTTTAGTTTTTGAATTGTTTTTTTTTCACGTTTCTGAGAGTGGACTGCACCTGCTGTTTGCAACACAGTGCGGACATACCTGCACTGTTTCTTTACTACACAGTGCGGTACCGCACCTGATTATACCGGGGGACTGCGGACCCTATCAAATTTTTGAAAAAACTAAAATATTTTCATACAGTTAAGCTTAGGATTTGTTTATGTTTTTTAGCCTCTACCCAGATCTGCATGTGTTCTGTCAAAAAGCCTTGTTTATGAGTTTCTTTCAGCAAATTCTTCATCTCATCAATCTCCATTAAGTTAATTGGGTGTTTTGAGTCTCTTTTCTAAGAAATTCTTAATTTGATTTCCTTTGGTCATTACTTGGAGGTTTGTCTCAGTCTTTTCACAATTTTGCATCTTTTTTTTTTTGTTTTTGCAAAAAAATTTCCCCCTCATTCGCTGGGGGGGGGGCTAAATTGTGTATGCATGTTAATCACCTTTGAGTGTTTTTTATTTTTTGATATTTGGAACTCTCACCCAATTTTCTTGACTTGCACTTGATTGGTTCTTAGATTACATTAGAATCATCATGTGTTTGAGAATTCTCTTGCATAGATCACATTTGCATAATTAGAATTCTCATATTCAGAATATGAATGAAAAATGTGCATAGATTACATTTGCATACTTTTCAAGTGAATTGTGCATAGATTACAATTGCATAGTTTACATTCTAAAAAATCAATCATAGATTTAGATCAGCTTTCTTTGATTTGAATTTACATATTTTTATGCTTGTTTTTAACACACAAAAATAAAAATAAAAAATTGTTTTGGAATTGATTTGCACTAGTTTTTCTTGATGAAATTAGTGCATTAGAGAATTTGTTATATTTTCTCTTAGTGATCAATTTTTTGCATTGTTGGAAGTGAATGGAAACTCTCTCCTTACTTTAGTTAGGATTCATCAAATTGAAAAGATTACATTATCATATTCGATTGCATTTAGTTTTGAGTTAGGTCATAACACCATTGGTCTCATATCCATTTACCCTTTTGAGTAATAACAGCCTAAATAACGCAGTGCTTAATTAAAATTCATCTAGTAACTTTTACATTTTTAGGGCTCTTTCCACCAATCTAGCTTAGGCTAGTGTCTTGGAATAGGTTTTAGTTAACTCTTCAAGACAGTAAAAAAAACAAGTAGCTATATCTTGCAGTAGGAAAGAAATTCAAATTATTACATATATGCTCTAGGAAGCTCCTCTTAAAGGAGTCAAGCACGAGGTCATATCCGAATGAGTGGGGTAATCAATGCTTCCTCATTGGTAACGATAACAGATATACACGTATTAAAAACAGTAAACCTTGAATTAACCATTGTTGAGGAGCCTGGGGTCACTTGTTGGTAAACCTTGGATTATGTCAAGGAGCCTTCAAGGGGATTGAGCTTTACTACTTCGCCCTTGCATGTGTATCAGATCAGAGACTGTTCCCCCAAGTATATTTGTTTCCGTTGGTAACCATAGTGACCATAATCTATAGGATTCTTTCATAAGGTGATGGTGGAGGGAAGATCCCACTGTACCTGGAGCAGATGTCGACTAGACTCACTTGGATTTTCTGGGGGGTTCTCTTCACTCGAGACGGTTTAGTGGAGAAACTTGTGCCAGTCTATTCATTAAGCAGGTTGTTGGGGTAACTATTCCAACCTCCATTTCTGTATTGAATTCTGTGACATTGGATTTCATCACCAACTAGTGTTTTTAGTATGGAAAGTTACTGTTTGTTTGTGGCTTGACTCCTATATTTGATAGTGCATGTTAATTTGTTTGTTTTTACTTTTAGAGACCATAGGTGTGAATTGCGAATTTTAATTGTTAGGTGTGAATTGTGAATTGTTAATTTAGTTTTAAATTGTTAATAAAATTCACTGAAGTTGAATATAATGGCAAATGTTCCGGAATTTATCAACCTAGGAACCCCTCCTAATGAGAATCCTAGTACTTTTCCTTACTTTGGAAATGTTGGTCCTTCTTATATGGCTACTTTGTCATTACCTGGATTTACAATAGGTTTACCCATATGGTTATTTTCAACTT
>APFE030487237.1:364073-434997 GCA_000404065.3 Pinus taeda | reverse complement strand
TCAACTGACGGAGTGATTGATCTAATTTCAAGTATAGTCAATCCCACTCTTCCATTGGAGAGTGAAACTCATATCACTCAGGTTGATGATCCATTAGTTGATCAAGTGGTCGATTCAATTTCACATTCGTTTGATCCCACTCTCCCTTTAGAGAGTGAACTTCATACCACTCAGGTTATTCTTGTTACATCAAATTCTTCTACGCCAGGGGGCATTTCACCTATTTCTACAGAACCCCCTCCAAGTACTGAGGTCTTTTCCTTTGATTGGAATAGATTCACAGAACCTCGTCTCCCTTCCTCCATCCCTTTCCAAATCATTGTCAAGGTTGGTGGTAGGGACATACACCGCACACAAGTAGATGAAGGTGCTTATGTTAGTATTTTATCCTCAACTGCTTGGAAAGCTTTGGGTTCCCCTCAGCTTGCACCTATTATGTAGAATCTGAAAGCTTTTAACAAAACCAATAGTGAACCTTTAGGGATCCTTCCTAATTTTTCTATTACCTTGGAAGGTAAAACTATTTATATTGATCTTACGGTAGTTCGAGGTCCCTTGGATTTCAATTTACTCCTTGGGCATGACTATGTTTATGCAATGAAAGCTGTCGTATCGACACTCTTTCACGTGATGTCTTTCGCTCACAATGGAAATATTGTGACTATAGACCAGCTTTCGTTCCCTAGTCTTGTTTTAACTACCAATAATATGACACCCCTAAATGTTCCTGATTCTAAAGTGGTATCTACCCTGCCATGGGTTAATTATGTGGCAATTGGTCCCATGTTTTCAGTTACCGATGTAAGTGAGCCTCTCATTGTTTGCTCATCTTCCTTTGATTTAGATCCAGTAATTGACATGGAAAACTCTATGGAATTACTTGAATGTAATGTTCTTATCCCTTTTGAGTCCCTTGACATGTGTTCCTTCCAGAGAACTATTCTTCCTTCTGATGAAGACCTCTTGAAAGCCATGGTCAAGGTGTGTCCATTGACATGTCTTTCTTCCAGTTGGAAGCCATGATCAATTGGTTCGAGGAAAGTTCCTTTTACTAAGTCAACCTTGCTAAAAAATGAATCAGGTATGAGGACAGTTCTTTTCCTATGTCAACCTCGTTAAAAAATGAATCAGTTGGTCAAAGGATAGTTCCTGTTACTGAGTCAACCTCGCTAAAAAATGAATCAGGTATGACGACAATTCTTTTCCTGTGTCAACCTCGTTAAAAAATGAATCAGTTGGTTTGAGGAAAGTTCCTTTCACTGTGTCGACCTTGTTAAAAAATGAATCAGTCAGTATGAGGAGAGTTCTTTTCCTGTGTCAACCTCGTTAAAAAATGAATCAGTTGGTTCGAGGAAGGTTCCTTTTATTGTGTCGACCTCGTTAAAAAATGAATCAGTGAGTATGAGGACAGTTCTTTTCCTGTGTCAACCTCGTTAAAAAATGAATCAATTGGTTCGAGGAAAGTTCCTTTTACTGTGTCGACCTCGTTAAAAAATGAATCAGTGAGTATGAGGACAGTTCCTTTCCTGTGCCAACCTCGTTAAAAAATGAATCAGTTGATCAGAGGATAGTTCCTGTTACTGAGTGAACCTCGTTAAAAAATGAATCAGGTATGAGGATAGTTCTTTTCCTCTGTCAACCTCGTTAAAAAATGAATTAGTTGGTTAGAGGATAGTTCCTGTTACTGAGTCAACCTCACTAAAAAATGAATCAGGTACGAGGATATTTCATGTTACTGAGTCAACCTCGTTTAAAAATGAATCACGTATGAGGAGAGTTCTTTTCCTGTGTCAACCTCATTAAAAAAATGAATCAGTAGGTTATATAGGTAGATTGTAGAGAGTAGACTTGAGCATAGTTCCTTGTCTTGTGTCAAGCTCGTTAAAAAATGAATCAAGGATTTTAGAGCATAGTTCCTTGTCTTGTGTCAAGCTCGCTAAAAAATGAATCAAGGATTTTAGAGCATAGTTCCTTGTCTTGTGTCAAGATCGTTAAAAAATGAATCAAGGATTTTAGAGCATAGTTCCTTGTTAGGTAGATTGTAGAGAGTAGACTTGGGCATAGTTCCTTGTCTTGTGTCAAGCTCGTTAAAAAATGAATCAAGGATTTTAGAGCATAGTTCCTTGTCTTGTGTCAAGCTCGTCAAAAAATGAATCAAGGATTGTAGAGCATAATTCCTTGTTAGTTGGATTGTAGAGAGTAGTCATGAGCATAGTTCCTTGTCTTGTGTCAAGCTCATTAAAAAATGAAACAAGGAGTCATGAGCATAGTTCCTTATCTTGTGTCAAGCTCGTTTAAAAAATGAAACAAGGGTTTTGAGGATACTTCTTTTCCTGTGTCAACCTCACTAAAAAATGAAACAACTCCCTTTTCAAGTTGATTCTTTCCAAGATCTTGAAAATAAACCTTCATTCCATCCACCTGGTTGAATGCAATGAAGCTTGGGGCGCATGTACCTCGTTTTGCGTCATTACGGTGGGGGCATGCAAATTTATAACAAGCATAGTTTTTCGTTTCAAGCTTGTGTAAACATGAAACCGAATCCAACCAGAGTTCTCTATGGTTCAAGCTTGTGTAAAAATGAACCTATACTTGTTTTACATCTTGTGATTTCCTTTTTAATCTGCTAAATTCTGTTAGATGAGCCTTGGTTGTTTTCATTCCATCGCCCCCATCTCTTTGGCTGATCATATGCTTTCACTTGGTTGTTTACCCTTCCTGAGGGACCGCATCTATGAGTGGTTTTATTAGCCAGCCTCTTAGCCATTACATGTTTTGAGCAGTTCCTCCATTGCCGGAACCAATTGCTACCCTTTATACCACTCGTTCCCCTAGGACGAGTCCTCTTTAAGCTCTTTTCTAACTCGTAAAATATGAAAAGATTGTCGAGATTTTCCTTTTCAAACTTGTTAAAACAGAATTAAAAGGACGGTCCACTTACAACTCTTTTCTGACTGAATAAACATGAAAATATTACCGGACTTTTGTCGTTTCAACTTCGATATTGGTAATAAAACGACCTGTCATTGATCACTTTTTTACTTTTTCGAATCGGAGACACTAATTATGAAAAGCACTCCTTGATCGTAATGGTCAAGTGGTTCTCTCAAGTATTATTTTATACTCTTTTGGGATTGGAAGACACAAATTTATGAAAAAGGACAACCATGGAGTTTTCTTAAGTTTTTTCAGACTCCCTCCAATGAAAAATGCCGAGTTTCTCCTATACTAGACTCGCTAAAATTTAAACAGTAAAGGACCTGTTCAATTACAAACAGGAACGGACCACTCCTTCTTAGGGTTCAAATTTAAACTAAGTTGGACTCATCTGAAGGATGAGCTTATAATAAAGAAAATGTTATCCTCCTCAAGCTTGTCAAAAATAAATAGGTACTTGCCAGAAATGATGGGGGAAAAGAGAGAAAAATGAACTTGGTTGTCATACTTTGTGTCTCAGAAAAGCATTCAACCACTCTTGAACACAACACTTTTTGTTCACTTGGGTTGGTAAATCCTTTGCCTAATAGTTAATCAAACCATATTGAAAGTCTTAAGCTGGTTTCTGGGTATTAGCTTTGGGTCAATTGTCACCAAACCATCTGCAGTGTCGTTATGTGTTCAAGAGGTTAGTGCAAATAAACCATTCATCTGAAAAATATCTGTCATCCATATTGACTATCCCTAAGTCAGTCCTTGCAACTATATTTCTTCAAACTTGATCTATGATTTCGTGTTGTGGGCTTGCCTACGACGGATCGCTTTCTATCAACTTCAGCACATTATCTAGAAAGATGATCTAGAATTCATCAGTACCTTGGGATCTGCATGCCTTAATGGCAGGTTTCTCACCTTCGATGATAGGTTGCATCATTGACCTTCGATCAAAGGATTCCATGACATGTTCGACATTAACACATCTATACATGTTTCATGGATTGTACTGAGTACTTTGAGAGCCATTGACATTACTGGTGGTTTCTCTCACACTTGCTAACAGTTTACATCATTGACTGGTAATCAAGTGGTTTCTACCATGTTTGACTTCAACACATTCATTCACATGGATAGAACTGTACTATTTCGGGAAGTAGAAATCAAGACCCTGGATCTAGTTTCCACCATCTAGGCTGCGAGAAATTTTGTATTCATTATACAGTGGACTATTCATAAACAGATGGTTGCATCCATACTATGTCTACATATGTCTATACTTGTGATATATTGCAAGATAATTGCTACATCAGAGCAGTTTAGTTAGTTTTCTAGTCAGTTTTGATCTAAGTATGGGAATGCCTACCTCAGCGATGATATGATCTCATATATATATTTTGTATTGAATGTTTTTATAGGTTCCAACCAGGCTCTCCACAAGATGATCCTCGAAATGATAAAGTACTTCAATCTTCTTAGATGATAAATGAAATCCTCATCTACTACAGACTTCGCACTTTAGGGGGCAATCTGTTACACAAAATATTATCACCATGACTTTCTGCAGCCAGTGTGAGTCTATCACCAGTCATACTGTCCTCCTTTGCAAGTCTCAAACCTCAGCTCTTCATGTCAAGTTTTAAAAATGAGAGAAAGTATTTGAAAATATATAAACCTCTGGTTCTGCACTTTCTCTTACCATTATCTGCGGTCCCACACCTCTTGGTCATGTTACCTGCGGACCTGCCTGCTCTGTCTCTAAAGGAGTGGGTTCGGACCCCTGTAAAAGTCAAAAAGGCGCAAGTTTATTCTTAAGAACTCACTTTGGGTTAATTTTGGATGCTTCTAGAAGGAATCTTGATGTGGTTGGTTTGCTCCTAGGTGGTTCATGCATCCCATAACTAAAGGAGCTAACCCCTTGATGAGAGGAGCTTATCGCTTTGAAGGAGGGCTCTATCGCTTTGAAGGTGGACCTAGTAACTTCCCTCCTCTACACTATAAATTGAGGCATTGGGGAGGTTGCTAGGGAGGTTGAAAGATGAAACTTTTTGAGGGTAAATGCTATTGGAATTGAGACTTCCTAGTTAAGCTCGAGAGGAGAGATTACATACCTTTTGGCTTCATTGGGAAGAGAGTGAAACTTGTCAAAGTAGAGGAGATTCTTGCTGGACCCTGGGAGGAGCTTGTACAGCATCAAGGCACCAAGGTTGTAAAGTTCTTCTTTGATTAAATTTAATACAATCAGATTCATTTTTCTCAATAAATTGTCTTCTATGGTTTATTTCATGAATTCCTTGATCATCATGATAAATATGGTTTATTATATTGGTTTTTCAGGTGTTATTTTATATGTGTGCCTATTTGTGTTTACAGATTCTTTACAAAGGAGCTCATTTGGATCAACAGAGCGTGGCTTTCACAAAATAGCACTGGACCCGAGGTAGGCCTAAAACACCTGTTTGCCTTTATTTATAAATTTCATATTTAGAGAAAGATAGAATTTGTTTGGTTTGCTTGTCGCTAGATATCATTAGATACTAGGGAGGTCGATCTTGTCCGCAAGAACGACTTATCCGGCTGACAGGTATGTTGGACATTTAAAATGTAAGAGGTTTGTTAAGGGAGATTTTCCCCTAGGGTCTTGGGTTGGTACCCTAGTAGATCAGAGGTTATTTACATAGAGAAACACACATTCCACACAACCATGATGCTAATATAAACAAACTATAGGAAGAAGGAGTGCACCTGAGGTCCTTCGTTTGAGAAGATCCACTTAGGGTTGAAACCCTCTTTGAGTTCCTTTTAGTCCTTCCACCTACAAAACAACCAATTCCAGAAAGTACAATAGTATATGGATCAAGCATCATAAAGAAATCATCTTCATTGCATATAGAAAGGTAGTTAGTTGTATAATTAAAAACAACCATTCACATGTGAATCATAACATTGATATCATAAACATGAAGAAGACTTATATCAGGAACAAGACAAGTGTTTCTTTTATTATAAATAACTAAAGTACAGAAAGGAATAATTTCACCTGATTCGTCCTTTCGCAAGCTCCAAGCGGAACCATCCTCTGGATTTTTCCAGTCCCAAGCCTTTAACAAACTCCTTCCATGACTTACTCCACGATATCTCAAATGGTAGATAGACATCAACACATAAGGAAACAAGGGTTTCCTGTAAATGGGGGAAGTGTTGGAAGCACTAGGATCTTCAGATCTGGTTCAGGGATTATCTCAGCAGCGTGATCTTTCTCTCTATTCTCTCCTCCCTTAGGCCTTCCCATTGAAGCTTTTTATACTTCTCCCAAGGTAGTTTTTTAGTTGGGAGTTCGTTGGGAACAGCTGGGCCACGGGAACTAACAGGTGATCAGTAGGTAAAACCCCTGATATCCACCCGAAATTAAGGAGATTTATTTTTTTTTAAGTTTTTTAAGACATATACGTGGTTTGGGTATACACAGACCCGCGTATACATGCGTTTAGCTCAGGGAAATGTCGTGTATACGGAGTAAAACACTGTTTTTTGAATATTTTGACTAGGTCTGGAAGGAGGGGTTGCCTTAGGCCACGAGTGCAACATCACAAACATCAAGAGCAAGATTTGGAGCTATAACAAAGTTAATCCAAATTCTTTATAATTTTATTTTTATGCTCGAAAAGCATTAAGTGTTTCAAGATCACCATAGTTTTATTGATTAAAATGTTGAGAAGGTTGATAAAGTGACAAATATTCTGAAAATTAGATATAATTTGAGTATAAGTTGGATAATCTAAGAGAAAGTACTTTTCATTTTCAGCCATTTTAATGTCACAAAAGAAATACTTTTTCATCTCGCGGTGTTTTGTCAATTGACCAATGTCATGTTTCTCTATGGTGCTTGTTATCACTCCATAAATTTCCCTAGGATAAGGAGAGAAATTCTAGAGGTAACCACAAACCACTTAGAAGTTGGAATCTAGCCCTTCCAACTTCAATGAGGGCTCTCTCTTTCTACTCAATCACTATTGGGAACGAGATCCCCTAAGAGCAGGTTTGGGGCTAAAATCCCATGTTTTTGGACAATTTTATAATAAAGTTGTAGAAGTCTCCACATTTTGTGGTTCCGGAGCGCGAAGGGATCAAGAGTCATAGAGGGTTGTCCGCCCTTATTTTATAAAAGTATCATGTCAGCTGTAAAGATATAAGTAAGAGAGTCATAGAGCCACATAGATGGATAGAAAAAATCAAGTAGCCTAGTGTTGAAGTCTAAGTGTTCTTGGGTCTTCACGTAGGAAGAGGCTCTGCAGCTAAGTGTGCAGAGGCCTAGGGTAGTCGTCCGTAGCTAAGTGTGCAAACCCCTGTAGCTGAGTGCGCAGGGTGGTTGGAGTCTGTATTGAACTGAAGATATCAATAAGGAGAAGTATTATGCAATTACTGTGTATTTTATCTCTGTTAATGCATCTGCCTATCTTATGTTCTAGGTTATATTATAATGCTTAATTGATGCGTGAATATATGTGATTACATCTGTTAACTGAATGCAAATAAGAATATTATTTTACGCTATGATAACTATAACTAAATGGTAAAGTAGGTAAATACTTAAGATAACTTGGGAGCTTATACGTTACGTAGTCATAGAGGTGCGTAAGTGCCTGGACCGCTAGGCAGGGTTGCGCGAAGGTTATTCGTACACCTTCGCGAAGGTATTGAAGGAAGGGATAGAAGGTAGATCAATAAGCCCTAAGGCTTATCGACCTGCGCAAAGGCAGGATTAGGGAGAATAATTAGACATCATGACCATCTCAGGGTGTGGAAACATGGTTCCGGCATCCCCCCATACTGCTTTGGGTGAGACTTTGGTCCATGCTACACGGGCTGATGCAGAAAGGGCTAGTAGTGTAGGGATTTGTTTGGTTAACTAATGTTGAACCTGGGTCAGGGCCCATAAAGCCAAAAAATGGTTCCATTGTCAGGACCAAGATCTGTATAAGGGATGTGTGATGTCGTGTCACTAGAATCCGACTAAGAAAGAGATCAAAGGCTGGTTCGATAGAAAGATCCACGAATTCATGGCATAGGAGAACAGAAATCCACGATTGATGAAGGAATAATGGTTGGACAGTTACCTGTATACAAAAATCCATGAGATCGTTTTCTCCTCCTTCCCAGTTGAGCTATATGAGTGGATCACAAAGCTAGCGGATGACCAAGGGAGGTGGAGGCTTGACGGTCCTATTGTTTGGAACCCGGAATTAGTATGGTGATTGGAGCTTTCTGAGGATAAGATCACTCATGCTTTCAATCATTAACTTGATTGTATCATAGAAGGATTTGTGACGGAGTTCGCGATCGATACCTCAGGAAATTACAGTGAAGCAGAGCGACACTTTTTCAAGGGTCTGTGAGGTAAGTACTTGCAGTCTTTAAACACTTAGATTAAGATGTTATTATGCAAAAAATAGGTGATGCAGCTACCTTGATGTTCGGGGCTACACGAAGTAGAAAAAGCTATAGAAACAAAGTAAGAAGGGGGCCTGAATATACGATGTTGATTTCACCAACTTTGAATGACGACGAGGAAGTAGCGCAGCTTCTCTGCAAAGTGTAGTTAAATTGATAAAGTAAGGGTTTCCATGGATACACCCTCCACCTACACCACCTCCATCCTCACCACCATCACTTTCAACCTCACCCACACAACCACCACCTCCACCACAGTTCAACATGGCGAATTCAGTAAAGTTACCATTGTTCAAAGGCTTGGGAAATGAGGACCTGCACCTGTTCTGGTTCATCATGAAGGATGTATGGGAAGCCTAGGGCATCATAGACAACCATATGAAGAAGGCGACATTGGTTAGTGCCTTGCAAGATCATTCACTAACTTGGTACATCAAGTACTCTAATGATAACTCGAACGTTGCAATGGAAAAAACTCGGACCGTGGTGAATAAACAGTTCAGTCGGCCTAAATCCGAGGCACAGTCGATTGTAGGATTCAATGAAATTGCAATGAAGCTAGGCGAGACACCTTGGGAATTGGAATAGAGACTGAAATGTATAATCCGTGAAGCCAGTTTGAATTTAACAGATGGATAGCATCGCAAATGGTTTGTGGCTTTTCTCTCGCCTCATCTAAGGGATACACTATCGCAACAGAAAATTACAACCCAGGCAGAAGATTTGGAGATTGCAATGAGACTACATGAGACATTAATGCAGGATCCAAATTTAGGAGTTCAGAAGATACATGCACAGTTATAGGATGTTTTCCTAGAGCTGGAGAGACAGTTCGACCAGAGGTGTGCGAAGAGATATGGTGCCTAAAATGTAAAGGTCAAGGGAATGACAAAGACCACTACCCACTCTTTGTGAACTATATTGCAGGAGGAGGACTGATTCCTTTGAGACTGAAAGCCCAAGTAGGGCCAAGCATAGGGCCTGCACTATGGTGTGCTATATGTCAAGTAGTAGGGAAACATACGACTGATAATTGTCATCTATTGCAGAAGTTTGTACAAACACCGCAATAACTATTATACAACTTTTGTAAGTCGGTAGAGCATGATAAGCCCAATTTCTAGAGCTACAAATTGGTGATGGATAGAACACCCACCTATTAGGGTTTAGACAGAAATGTGGCCCTGTGACTAGGGCACTGGGATGGCATGAATAGGCTTTCAGGGGTGCAGACGAGGCCTAGGCCGAGGAGGACCTGGTAGAGGTCAGGGATAGCTAATCTGTTACAATTGTGGAGGGCCAGGACATTATGCCCATGAATTCACTAACTCGACATGTCCGTTCTACATATATTGTACTCTGTTTGATCATGAGGCTGAATATTTTCCTACACTGATTGCGAGGATACATGAAAAGGTGGCGCTACCCTGACAACCGACTCAGAACCTGTAGATGATGAAGGTTGAGCCTTTCGAAGAAGATTCAAATGTGAATATAATGCTACGAAGTGGAGTTGCAATAGGTGATGATAAGGGGAAGAAACTTGAAGACAATACATGGGTTCACAAAGCTCCAGAAAAGGAGGTTGAATTTGATTTGGAGTGCGTGCGCAAAACGTTTATTGAACCAAAGAAGAGCTTCATTGAAGCCTCTACCTCAAAAAACTGGGACAAGCCTGCCGAAGGGATGGATCCTTCGATGCTTACGACTTTCTTAGAAATCTACATGACATTGCTACGCGATAGTAAGGCTATAAAGGGGTTACAGGAACTTATAAATAGATGCGCTGGAAATGCTCCTGGTGAATTGCGCGTAGTCTAAAAATTTGGTAAGCATAAGACAAGGACAGGTCCTGAGATGAGACTAAGCATGCAGATAGGAGAATACAAAATGGATCAAGTTATCCTCGAGCTTGGGTTAGATGCGAACGCTTTGCCAAAGAAGACTTGGGAACGGAAGGGGAGACCTGCGCTACAGTGGTCTCTGATTTAGCTGAGGATGGCCAATTAGCAGAAGATTATCCCCATGGGACAGTTGTAGGGAGTGACTGCAGATATTGAAGGCGCAAGCGCAATGGAATATTTTGAGGTAATATAAATTTTGGATGACAGCAACCCCTACCCTGCGCTCCTTAGGATTTATTGGGCCACTGACATGAACAGGGTAATCGAACTAAAGAAGTGAAATATGATATATGAAAAGAAGTCGATTCACATAGTAGTACCCCTAGACCCTGCAAAGGGATCATGCTATACTAAACCAATCTGTGATTACGAAAGTGATGATGATTTGGATTGCATATATAATATAATAGCATGAGACCAATACTGGGTGAATCTGACAGTCGATGGATGAATTACATGGGAGGGCAAGAGTTCCTGCACCTCCGACTCGAATGAAGAATTGGATCGTTGGCAGAATCAACAACATGATGTAACTACACTAAGTTGTAACATGATGACCCAATCACTGCGGTGTGTGTCATCTGAGGTAAGAAATATACCCACTTACGATGGCTTGAGTGACGTGGATGTGTTTTTGGATGCCTTTGAGAGGGAATTGCTATAGAAGAAGCGCTTCCAGGCTCTAGATTAGGCACTGTGCTCTACACGTGCATAATGGTGGGGTACGCAAAAGGATAGATTTGAGGATTGGCATGAATATAGGAGGATGATGAGAATACACTTCGGGATACCGAAGGTATGACTAATAGAAAAATATGATGGGAAGGATGATCCCCGCGATCACCTAGCTAAATGGACTAAGGCTTATGGAGCGGAGCCTCAACCTATATTGGTACACCTATTCTGTCATACCCTGGATGTTATCTTGATGAACTGGTACTTGGAGACCGAGCTTTGCCATGGCACAAAAGAGTGGGATATTTTTCACGAAGGGTTCGTAATGACGTTCAACTTCGAAGATGGGTTTGATTGTATCGACGAAGTGCTACAAGAAGTTAAAGCATCGATCTTTAGGATACAGCAGGATCCTTTGGATCTGATTCAACCCAATTAGACTACTCAACTAAGCCATGCATTGGAATGCTATAACATGATTGTTGAAGAAGAGGATGAAGATGCCCACAAAATTAATATTCCTAAAATCGAGTGTCACCACGAGGTCGAGGGACCATAGATCGAGAATCCTGATATCACTGCACCGCTAAATACTAAATAGATACACATTGGCACAAAGGCAGAGCCCAAATTCGTGAAGATCAAAGATTACTGGGATAACGCGACAATAGATAAGGTCACCAAATTTCTTCACGAATACCAGGACTTGTTCCCTACCAGGTTCATTGAGTTAAAAGGGATAATAGGGGACCTAGGTGTTATGAAGATCATGCTAAAACCCGATGCGAAGCCGGTTAAGAAATATCTCAACTTGAAGTATAAGGAGAAGGTCCGCTTACAGTTAGATAAGATGCTCACGACAGGCATCATTGATCCTATAAAGGAATTTGATTGGGTGAGCCCAATGGTGGTACAGGAAAAGAAGCAGAAGGATGAAATAATAATATGCGTAGATATCAGGAAGCTGAATGACGCTTGTGTACACGATCTGTTCCCAACTCCATTCACTAATGAAGTATTGGATAATATAGGTGGCCAAGAAGCGTACTCCTTCCCTAATGGGTTCTCTCGGTACCATTAGATCAAAACCGCGCCTAAAGATAGAAGCAAGACAACCTCCGTTACTGAATGGGGATGTTTTCAGTACACTGTAATGCCTTTTGGATTAAAGAATGTGCTTGTGATTTTTCCCGCGCCATCATTTCTACATTCAAAGACTATATTCATAAATTTCTGAAGGTGTACTTTGATGACTAGACTATGTTTGGGCTGGTAAAACGCCATGTGGAAAGTGTATGCTTCATGTTAGATACCTGTCGGAGATACCATATTACACTCAACCTAAAGAAATGTTTGTTTTGTGTCCCTTTTTGGATTTTTCTAGGTCATGTGGTATGCAAACATGGATTGATGGTCGACCCCGCAAAGATTGTAGTAATAATTAACTTGGAGGCGCCAAGGAGTGTGAAACAGTTGCGCGCAATGTTGGGACATACTAGGTACTACAGGAAATTTATAAAGAGTTACACCCAGATCACTGCACCTATGGAGAAATTATTGAAAAAGGATGTCACGTTCTATTGGAATGAGGAATGTCAGAAAAGCTTGGACGTACTAAAAGAGAAAATGGTCACTACGCTGATTTTAGTCTTCCCACATGGGAAGAAGGAGTTCCATGTACATGTAGACACGTCTTGTATTGTGCTAGGAGCTGTATTGACACAGGCTAGTGAAGGAGAATTGGACCACCCTATAGCATTCACGAGAAGGAAGTTATCCAAGGCTGAGAAGAACTATTCCACCATCGAGCACGAAGGGCTGGCCACCGTAAATTAAATATTTAGTTAAGTAATTGTAAGTTAGGTTTTAATTAAATAGTTAATTATATAACTCTTATGTATATTTAATGTAAACCCTTTTGATTCATATTAATTGAATATGTTACCTTATTTATATAGGTTTTAAACTAACTTTCCATTAACTATTTAATTATATGTAAATTTAATATTAACCCTTTTAATTTAATAAGTGTCTAAATCTTCATTGTTTTTGGTGGTATTGGCTTACTCGATTTTAGGATTGCGGAGGGAGGGTTTACAGAAAATGGCCGCCACTAACATAGGTTGCCCTTTCACCACTGGAGCTGACAGGTCAAAGTTCTTTGTACACCGGTTGCAGAACAATCTGATCGGCAAAGAAGCTTATATGCAATGGAGGATTTCGTACCCTCTTCTGAAAAATAAGAGATCTATTACAGATTTGGAACATGGTGAGGTGGATCGAGATTTTGAGGCACACATTCTTCAGATCACATTCCCCTCCCAATCTGCTACAAGCTTGACAGATCTGGCTTCGTGGGGTTGCAACAATGACAAATTCAAGGAAACATGCCAACATCCCTTTGTACTGGCGTCTCCAAAAGCATACAGTTTCACGCTGGCTCAGATCCAAGGACAAGAAGCTCACAGTGACCATAATCCAAATGTAAGGACGCGCAACCTTAATGCATATCAAACCTCGGATCTGTATTATGTTGCAGATCTTGATTTCTCTCACTTCAATCGACCGTCACTGAGTCCAGTTTGGGCGACATTTTCCTTGATCTGGGGTACTATGAATAAATCGACCCATGGGCTCTTCGATCTAGTCCAACGTACTATAGAACAACCTCATTTCTAGTCATATCTGGAAGTAAATCCACTGTGTAGAGAAGAGAAACAGGCACGAAGTAGAATTTCAGGGTTAGATCGGCCGAATACAAGATCTAGATCGCCGGTAAAAACACATGCATTTCAGATCCAAGTTAAACTCTCGGGAAAGATGATGATGCAATGGGTACATGCATCAGATCTTGTGTAGGATCTTTTGCAAAAACTCGAACGTCGATTGGGGATCCCCTCCTCTTACCTCAGAGTGCTATATAAGGGTAAGCAACTTATGAATCCCCTTCCTCTCTCCTTTTACAACATACATAAGGATGCTTCTATTGCAGCTACCTTTCATTTAAGAGGTGGTTCCACTGGGCAGACCTCCTCTTCCCCTTCTTTCTCTTATAAAGATGTAGTTCACAAAGATGCTGCCCAACCTCAGTCCTCTTCGAAAGCAGCCCAACCAACTGTGGCTCCAAAGCCATTTTTGTTAGACAAATCAAAGGAAATTCCTTCCGTCAATATCTCTCATCCTGCATTTGACGATGGCTACCAGATATTTGCAGAATCCGCACTCATATGCAAATTTAATGCGCTCTGGCACCACACATCAGATTTATACCGATGGATCCATACCAATTGGACTAAAAAAATCTAGCTTCTGTTCAAAAGGATTCTTCATTGTGGTTTTTGACTTAAACGAAGATTACCAGAAGGCCTTAACGGGAGGCTCTTGGTTCTGGGGTTGAGCTGGGCTTTTTCTCACCCCTTGGTTTCTAGACTTCGACCCTTCTACAACTATTATCACCAAGCTTCCCATTTGGGTTAGGCTCTTGAATCTTCCGGCACATCTATGGTATGTCACTATCTTCTTAGCCATTGGAGACACATTAGGATGCTTCCTAGCTACAGACACTTCAAGAAAGGAAAATGGACTCTACACCTATGATAAAATTTGTGCAGAAATAGACATCAGCAAAGGACTGCCAGAACAGATCAATCTCAAGATTGGAGATTTCCACTGGACACAAACCTTAGATTACGAGAATACAACCTTCCACTGCTTCCATTGTCATCAAATGGGGCACCTCCAGAGCACATGTACCCAGTTCCTCAACAAAAAGAAGAATCTGAAATGCAAACCCAAATCAAAGAGCCAAAAT
Source organism: Pinus taeda (assembly GCA_000404065.3). Classification (NCBI taxonomy): domain Eukaryota; kingdom Viridiplantae; phylum Streptophyta; class Pinopsida; order Pinales; family Pinaceae; genus Pinus; species Pinus taeda. The sequence continues at coordinate 420,225 of APFE030487237.1, read as the reverse complement.
CCCTGCTTGCTACCCCCTCCTATGGACGATATAGATTCCTCTAGTTCGGATGAGTAGGAAATTGAAGCAGATGGGCAGAAGGATGAGATTCCGTTGGATGCTCCCTCGGTCAGTCTAGCAGTCCCCTCTGCCCCTCAGTTCTCTCAGAAACATTCTCATATATCTTCGTCCTCAAACTCTGATAAGGATATTCTACAGCCAGAGCAGAATAGCCTACCACTTGTTATGGCTCAGCCAAACTCGACTAGATGGGTCAAAGTAAGCAAGAAAAAAGGAAAAAAATGTCGTGTAGCAGTAAATGCCCTCTCGGGGTAGATATCTTTGCTTAGTTCTAGATCTTTGTATTCCTGTGTTTTCTATGGACCTTTCCTTGACTGTCTCTATGGAGCGAGGTAGATAGCCTATCACCTATGGATCCCTTGATTGTATTATACATTTCTTATCTTAATAGAATTAGTCTTATTCAAAAAAAAAAAAAAAACCCTTTTAATTTAATAATTGTAAAATAACTTACTATTAATTTTCTAATTATTTAATTATGTAACTTTAGTTATATTACTTATTTATATATTTAATATTAATACTTTTGTTCATATATCACCTAGTTTATATTTGGTATTGTTACCGGGAATAATGTCCACTCAGAGCTGCTATTCCCACTAAGACTGGTAGCTATCTTAAAAACAAACAAGTAAAGACTACATTCGTTTTCCTTTATGAAAAATAGATAAGAGTGGAACAAAGGACACCAACCTTAGTCTTGCACTTGGTTCTTTACTTGATTCCTCTCCTTCTTGATAGATCTTTGCCACTTCCTCTTTGCTTGCCCAGCTTTAAAGAGCACCTGTGGAATCAAAGCAGCATAATACTATCGAAGAACGAAGATCTATATTCATAAATAACATAGGACCAGATATGTATTAACCACACCAATGCATATATAATCAAACATACAAGAATATGGAGGAAAACTTGAATAGCTTTATTAATATCAAGAATAGCAAGAAGGTTACAACCAATTGTTCTGACCTAGCATCATCCTCTAGCAAGAAAGCCCTTCTTCACCTCAAGTAAAGCTTAGATCACCCAACACTATGAAGTTTCACCAAAAAACCAATAGCACTCTTATACAAGATACAAGATTCCAGCCTTTGGATCTCTGTGATGAGGGATTCATATATAGATGATTGTAGGGGGGTGAGTAATCTTCTACGGTTTTGATTAGTGTCCTCTCTTTGATAGTTCTTGATTCCACTTGGAGACTGATGATCTCTTACTCATCCCTAGTCGAAAACAGATAGGCAAGTGTCAGAGGGGAAGCTTCTAGAAGATTCTATGATCTTCCGCCTCGCAAATTGTCTCTTCCATTTGTCCATTCCCACCCATCACACCCTACAGAGGGGCCATCCAGTATGCACCACACCCTTTACACTAGGAAGCTGATATGCATCACACCCTTTGCATTGGGTATTTAGTATGGTCCAAGTTTGACCATTTCTGAGCAGTTTTTAGTGGAGAACTTCTGGGAGATGATGTAATCATCTGACCTTGTTCCTTTAGGTAGTGAAGCAACACTTTTAGGGACTTAAGAGCCCTCAATTTATGGACATTTATGATTGGGGTTGCAGTGCCCAACAATGTCTATAACAGTTGCCCCCTAAAGCATGAGGTCATTAATCTTTTGATGTCGGGTGAAATGCTTTATCATGAGTATCCGAAGTTTTTTCGAGCTAGGAGGCGACCTGTAATAAGATACAATACAATACATTATCTTAATAATATTTTTCATGATCTAGTTAAGGTGGGCATTCCCATGTTTAGCTTTATAAATTCATTTTCATGTACATAGGACAGACAATCATCTGTGTAGCAGACTGATAATTCTTTGGATGATGATCTATTTGGCAATGATGCACATTTGATGTCTTTATATTCCTGAATATATCGTAGCCTAAATGGATGAAACTAGATCTAGGGTCTTCAAAACTCGTTCAATCTTCACTCAGAGTACAAGTCGATCCATGTGAAAAAATGTTCTGGAGTCGAACATGGAAAGACATCGCCTGATTACCAGCCAATGATGTAAGATGTTAATAGGCATGAGAGGAATCACCAATAATGACAATGACCCTCTAGGTACTATAGTACAATTTGCATGGTGTGAAAAAGGACTTGGTGTCGAAGACCACGCAAAATCTCTCAGTCGAAGGCCATTAATGTAAATTTGTCGCCGAAAGTGAGAAACTTGCCATTGAGGCATGCAAGCTTCAAAGTACTGAAAGGGTTATTCCTAGGTCGAATTCTTGGATAATGAGATGATGTCGACAAGAAGTGATCGGTCGTAGGAGGGATTTAATGAATCCCACATCTACGACATGGAACGAAGCAAATGATTTTGGAGGTGAAAATGATCTGATGATACATGGTTTACGGTGGCGGTCATGAAAGAATGGAGCGTGAATGTATTGCAGCGGGTGAGACACAGGTAAACTCTCTGAATGACTTCTCTTGAACATATCGATGACACTGACGATGGATTGGTAGAATTAACTCGAAATATGGATGGTGTGACAGACCAATGGTGATATTACCAATGAACGGAACAACCCAACCTGACTCGGATGCAGAGAGAAAGTGTCATGTTCAAGAGCGACTTGCTACCAATAAAGTTTTTTCAAGTTTTCTTCCCAATTTTCCCCAATCATTGCTGACCAGTACCTCTTTACTTTTGTCCAGCTTGAGGAGGATAACATATTCTTGTTCTATAATTCACCCTTGGGGCGAACTTGTCGTTATATTTTAACGAGCCTAGCGACAGTGAAACTTGTTCTCGTCCATTTGGACGAGTTTGTCACTATTCGGTTTTAATGAGTTTAATGACAAGATAACTCGGTCCTTTTCAATTTTAGAGAGTTTGAAAGGGATGGAAAGGAAACTCCAAAGATTCTTTTTCGTCATATAATCCATTAAGTCCGAAAAAGCGTAAAATAATACGAAAGGGATGAATTTTCGGTAATTTTAACGAGCCAAACAAGACAAGCGCTCGATATTTCTATGTAATAATCCCTCAAGTCCAAAAAGATTAAAATCTAGAGGAGGGATAGCACTTCCAATGACTTTAATGAACCGAAGAGGCTAATCACTCGGCAATATTTTCATATTTTACGAGTTAGTTGAAAAGAGCTTAAAGGAGACTCATTTTTCGAGGAATGAGTGATGATTTCGGGTAGCAACTGATTCCAAGTAAGGTTTGGAATTTTCCAATCATGGCAGTGTCACAAGGATGGCTAATAGAATCACTCTTCGTAGATGTTCCTCAAAAGGGTAAACAAACAAATGGAGGTGAATGATCAGCTAAAAATAGAGTGGCAGTGATGATGAGAACACGACTAAGGCTCAAAAGCTGATGATAATGCATTCACAATGGTTATTTATCGAAAAATTGGTTCATTTTTTAATGAGCTTAAACTCTGGGGGAAACATTTGCTCATTGCTTATGTTTATTTTTTACGAGCTTGAATTCCACATTGAAACTGCTTGTGCCAGTCATATAATAAGGATATCCCATCTAAGATGCCATTTTTTATGGGGCTTGCACCTTTTAAAGCTTTGCCCCGGATCCTTCCTTTATGCAAGCTAGGAAATGACCAACCTTACGAGTTTAAAGGGTTAGAGGACCTAAAAATTTAAAAAATAATTGGTCGCTCTTCACTTGAAGGCAAAAAGGTTTGCATGCCCCCGGGTATAGTGCAAAATTCCTAGGTTACCATATGAAAGCTCTCCATCCGCGTCGCAGACAAAATGCTTCCTTGGCGATGTCTACCGAAATAGAAAAAGGTGAGTGGCGTAGTCGCCTCCACTCACATAACTTTGACGAGGGAATATTATTCCAGTATAATCCCATTTTCCTAAACAGACGGGTGTCTTAGACTAGTCATATATCCTTCGTGGAAACCTACTCTGTACCCAAGGTTTTCCTGCTGAAACATGCCAGGGCGCATGCCCCTTGGGTTTCAGTCATATCGTCCTGAATCACTCACGCTCATCAGGTGGACGGACTGGAGATCAATGAGACATTCCTTACGTGAAAAAACCATTTAGGGATGGCATTTGACTATTTTCTATGTGTGAACCAGGGAATGACAGTTGGTCTACGAGCTTGACCACTCTGCCTTCATGCAGAAAACACATTACTCTAAAGAGTGAGGAGACGACGACTCCCATGTAATAAATATAGTCACGCCCAAGGAGTAGATTATAATCCAGGGGTCCTTGGACTACCATCACGTTCATGTGAACGGTTTTCCTTCTCAAAGTAATGGGCACATTGGGAAGGATCCCTAACGGTCGACTGGTTCCTTTGTCAAAGCCTGTTATATTTCTCATTTCAGGCAACAACGATGGCGAACCAAGAACTTTGGAAGCAGTTGAGGATTGGATACTCACAGAAGCCCCTTCATCTATGATGGTACTAGCCATGACCATTCTGTAAGCTTTTACAATGATTTATAATGGTACACTAGCTGGTAAATAGGGTCTACCTAGTAGATTCCAGTTGAAGGAAACGACTAGGTTGCTTGGAGGTGGGACCGAATAGACAGCCAGATACGACTCTGATGAACTTCTTTCCTACGGTAAAGGAACGGGTAGACTGCCCCCAAGTTCATCGGAGTCTGTGTTTATGAAAATAATTTGAACGATGTCGTTCTCTTTCTCTTCAGTGACGGTATCATTCAAAGATGCACCTTCTGAAGGCAAGACTAGGTCAACTGCCGCCTCGACCTTTTGACTTTTGTCTGGTATGGATTCAGAGGGTTAATTTTCAATGATAGATGTTTCGGCTGACCACAATGGCATGCCATACAGATTTTCAACCAGTGGTGGACTTAGCAAGGGTTTCTTATATCTAGGAGGGAGCCATAGTGGTAAAGCAGGACGGTCATCCAAAACTCTTTTAGCTTCGTCTAGGAAGGGACAACGGTGGACGGCGTGATCACCTTCACACAATTTATAAGGAAATTTGTAATTCCTTTTCTGTCCACATACTTCGCTTTCACTGGTTGATGGTGTGCTTTCAACATGATCATCATAGGTTGACGACACCGGATTGTGCAAACGAGGAGACCAGTACCTTAAGATCTGAGGGATGCAAGGACAATCTCGATGATAGTGGTCTCCTTTGCAAATGACACATGGAGATTTAGGTTTAGACAGTGCGGTGTGAGGATTCTCGCTAGACGACACATGGTTGCCCCCTTTCGCTTTTGGTTCTTTCTTCCTCTTTTCTTTTTTCTCTTTCTGCTGCTTCTTCTTCTCAGTTACTTGATCTTTATCTCTACCAGCTTTATCAAGCGAAGATGAAGGAGGAGAGGGAGAAACAGACAAAGTAGAAGTCTGGGGGGTAACTCTAGTATCATCTAGTTGCTGACTTGACAGTTCAAGAATTACGGTATTCTGAGCGACAGAGGTAGAGAAGAGCCATACGGGAAAACCAATCGTCAACCCTGGAAGTGACAATGTGGCCATATGGGGTGCACCAACATCTCCCCAAGAGCAGAAAGGACTAGGATTTCCTCCAAGGGGAAATCCTTGGTTGGTAGACTCCATTTTTCTCAACCTAAAGACCAACGAGGGAACTTGTGATGTTATTCCGATTAAAATATATTTTAGACACTTTGAAACAACTTGTTTTTTCAATTTTACGAGTCGAGAAAAAACAAAAGATGACTCTAATCGCCTTTGATTTTTAATGATCCTGAAGTGAAAAGTGCTCAGATGGACCTTTTATTTTAAGGAGTCTGAAAAGGAACGAAAGAGACTTCTCTGGAAATCTAGGTAGAGGGGATTACCAAACCAATCACAAAACTACAGAATACCTTTTACGATACGATAGTTAATCTTCCCGAGTGTTGTGTTTAGTGCATTGCGGTCGATAGGGTGGCAGACACGGCTTCCTAAGGATAAAGGAAGTAGCCTATTGTGGTCTCCCAATATATACTCGATGGTACGTGGGAGCACAAGTCCGTACTTGCAATTGTCGTCTCAGAGTGGAGGAATCACCCAACCAACAATGAAAACAACAGTTACCAGGTTTTATGACGCTGGAATACATCTCTAGCCTAGACATCTAGATGTTATGCATTAGGTTCCAAAGCATTTTTAGATACATTAAATTTATTTTATAGTTGATCTTGTTTAAAAATTTGCCTTTCAGGTTCACCGCGTGATGTGTATACAGTTCCTAAAATGCAGTCTAAGATGATAAACAATTGTTTAATCTTCTTTTGGCAATGAAAATCCTAGCTACTAAGGAAATAAAATTGAGAGTCTTTCAAGAAAGAGCACAAAGCACACACTAAATGCACTGTCCTAAATCAAACCAAGTAGTCTAAATGAAAATGCACATGCATGTATTTGTTTTCAGCCTTCTTAATGCATAAATGACGATAAGAAAGCTAAGTGAAAATCTAAATTATTTTCAAAGTGACAATACTTAACAAATTTCTTTTCAAAATGAAGTGAGGATAAGGGTGACACCTTGCGATTTCGAAATGAAAATTTCTTTTCGACACTTTAAAAGCTACTAATCCAAATCATATATAAGAGTAACAGTACAATCGACTATCAAGAACAATGGGATTCTCTTCTATAACTGAAAATGACACTTATGACACTTTTAGATTAAGAAACGACGGTTCGACTACGCTACTTCTTTGCAAAAGAGAACTGAAAATGGTGCATAATACATAAAAACACTTACAGTTCTTTGCACAATAGAGACGGAATGATGGAAGAGAAAGGGGTTTTCACAGAGATATACTAACCACAGACAACAAAACTCCTGAATAGAACTGAAAAGAGTGAAGAAAAACCAAAGTCTGAAGGTAAAATTAACCTTCCCTGACCATCGCACCTGTCACACAGGGAAACCAGTATGCATCTCACCTACTACACACGGGAAGTGCGATACATACAGACTGCAATGGTACCAATGCAAGACTTTTAACCAATCTTTGCTTACAATTTACAGTGTAGTTTAGGGATTTAGGCCGAGTAAGTGATGTTCAGTAAATGTAAATCATAGGGGTTGATCTAAGGAGGTTACTAGAGCCACCACTTAGGGTAATTAGAACGTTTGTAGATCGATTGTTCAATTTATAAACAAAACCCGGAGATAGACTGAAGCAGCATTGATCTACTTTGCATTTGTATAATAAATGCAGTTAGAAGGCTAGCTGGCTTAACTTCAGGCTCCTTCTGTAAGTTTATAAAAAAAAAAAAGATAGACTAACAAACAATATACTCGCTCCCCAGCGGAGTCACCATTTTGTTACTGGGAATAGTGTCCACTCGGAGCTACTATTCCCACTAAGACTGGTAGCTATCTTAGAAACAAACAAGTAAAGACTACTTTTGTTTTCCTTTATGAAAAATAGATAAGAGTGGAACAAAGGACACCAACCTTAGTCTTGCGCTTGGTTCCTTACTTGATTCCTCTCCTTCCTGATAGATCTTTGCCACTTCCTCTTCACTTGCCCAGCTTCAAAGAGCACTCGTGGAATCAAAGCAGCATAATACTATCGAAGAACAGAGATCTATATTCATAAATAACATAGGACCATATATGTATTAACCACATCAGTGCATATATAATCAAACATACAAGAATATGGAGGAAAACTTGAATAAATTTATTAATATCAAGAATAGCAAGAGGATTACAACCAATTGTTCTGACCCAGCATCATCCTGCAGCAAGAAATCCCTTATTCACCTCAAGTAAAGCTCATATCACCCAACACTATGAAGTTTCACCAGAAAACCAATAACACTTCTCTACAAGATACAATATTCCAGCCTCTGGATCTCTATGATGAGGGATCCATATATAGATGATTGTAGGGGGGTGAGTCATCTTCTGGGGTTTTCATTAGTGTCCTCTCTCTGATAGTTCTTGATTCCACTTGGAGACTGATGATCTCTTACTCATCCCTAGTCGAAAATAGAGAGGCAAGTGTCAGAGGGGAAGCTTCTGGAAGATTCTATGATCTTCCACCTCGCAAACTATCTCTACCATTTGTCCATTCCCGCCCATCACACCCTACAGAGGGGCCATCCAGTATGCATCACACCCTACAGAGGGGCCATCCAGTATGCATCGCACCCTTTACACTGGGAAGTTGATATGCATCGTACCCTCTGCACTGGGTATTCAGTATGGTCTTTTTTTGACCATTTCTGAGCAGTTTTTAGTGGAGTACATCAGGGAGATGATGTAATCAGCTGACCTTGTTCCTTTAGGTAGTAAGCAACACTTTTAGGGACCTAGGAGCCCTCATCTTATGGACATTTATGATTGTGGTTGCAGTGCCCAAAAATGTCTATAACAGGTATTAAACTAACTTTTAATTAACTAACTAAATATTTATTTATATTACTTAAATATAGGTCATTTCAGTAAATAATTAATTCCTACTGATTAATTTTTATTTAAATATAGTTATGTTCTCCTATCCCTGTCCCTTAGTCCAGTCCGACTAGCTGTTTCCCAGTCAAATATAGCTGATAGCTAGTCTAGCTTACCAGTTCAATATGGTCATTGCCTTGTCAAATATAGCCATTGGGTCTTATGCTCTGACTATTTAACATGCAACCTAGATCTGATTCTTCAACTTGTCCTAACGATGAACCACACTTGTTGGTTCGAAACGCGTCGACAAATGCATTCGAATGTGGTTTACATTGAAAAATCTTCTAAAAAAACATGTTTTATGTTTTATGTTTATGTTTATTTTTTTATTTTTTAATATATATTTTTATGTTTTATTATTAACATGTTTTTATTATTTTTATTTTTGTCATGCTTTATGTTTTATTTTTATGTATTATGTTTTTTTTTACATTTTTATTTGATTTTTTTTGTCATGCTTTTATTATTTTTTTATCATGTTTTATTACTAACATGAAAATCACCAGCATTTAAAAAAAATATTCACACCTAATTCATTAGAAAATTTAAACTGTAAAAAGTAAGCCCTCTAAACAAAAAGGGTTGATGCTCATCAACAATTTTCAAAATCAAGATGAAAGTCACTAACAAAAAAAATGTTCACACTTGATACATAAAAAAAATTTAAAGTGTAAGAAATAAGCCCTCAAAAAAAATGTGTTGATGTTGCATCAACACTTTTTAAAATCAGGATGAAAATCACTAACATTTAAAAATGTGTGTTGATGTTGCATCAACACTTTTCAAAATCAGCATGAAAATCAATAACATCGAAAAAAAATGTTCATACTTGATAGATAAGAAAAACTGAAGTGCCAAAAATATGCTAAAAAAAAGTGTAAAATGGCGTCATCACTTTTCAAAATCGGGTGATTTTTTGCTACCTCAAAAAAATGGGTACCCGTTCACTTTCTCGTTTGATTGGTAACTATGTTAGACAAGGTATGTGACTTACCTTTTTATGATGTTTTGGGTGATATAAATAATTTTCTTGAAGAATACGAAGAACATGTACCATCGTGTCAGAGATTTCTAGCCCTGGATATAGCCCTAATAGCTACTCCTGCTAGATGATGCAGTACACATAAGAATATAGGAACTTCACAAGAATGTCAAAGGTTGATATGGATAAGGTTTGGTCAAGTAGAAACAGACTTAACAGATAAATACGATGGTCAAACTAATCCTAGAGACCACATCCATCTTTGCATGGCAACATGGAAGGGGATTCCATGAGAAGAATGGGTACATGGGTTCATCCATACATTGGAGACAATTCCTCAAAACTGGTACTTGGAAACATAATTTTGACATGGTACTGCAAGATGGGAAGAGATGGTTGATGGATTTATATTGACCTTTAGCTTTGAATATGATTGCCAATGTATAGATTCAACCCTTCAGATAGTTCAAACAAATATTTTTGAGAATGGAATTCCACTCACTTGGCAGTATGATTGGGCTGCACAGCTACAAAATGTACTAGAATGCTACATTATCACTGGAGAAGAAGACGAAGACCCTCACAATATTTACATAACAAAATATGAAGGTTGCTGCAAAGTGAATGGAACTGAGATAGAAATGCTTGATATAACAAAGCCATTGAAGACAGAGAGGGTGAATGTAGGATAAAAGGAGCTGGAAGTTTGCAATGATAGGAGATTATTGGGATGAATAAATAGTCAACAAAGTGACAGAACTTCTACATGAATACCAAGAGTTATTCCTGACTAAGTTTTCATATTTGAAGAGCATAGTAGGATATTTAGGAGTTATGAAGATTCCTCTAAAGCCTAATGCGAAGCTAGTTAACAAAAGGGCTGATAGACTGAATCCAAAGTACAAAGAAAAAGTGAAGAAATAAATTGACAAAATGAAAGTAGCTATAATAATTGAACATGTGGAAGAACTAGAGTGGGTAAGTCCTATGGTGGTACAAGAAAATAAAACACAGGGAGAAATCAGGATTTATGTTTATTTAAGGATGTTAAATGATGCATGTCTACATTAGCCATTCCCTAGTCCCTTCACTGATGAAGTACTAGAAAATCTAGGAGGTTAGGAATCCTATTCATTCATAGATGGATTTTTCGGATAGCATCGAATTACAATTGCACCAGAAGACCAACATAAGACCACCTTCACTACCGAATGGGGTTCATATCAGTATATAGTAATTCCTTTTGGACTCAATAATTCACCTACCATATTTTCAAGAGTGGTGATTGCATGTTTCAAAGAATATAATAACAAGTTTTTAGAATTATACTTCGATGATTGGACATTATTTTGGTTATTGAAGAAACATGTTGCAAGCTTAAGCCTAGTGCTCAACACATGCATGCAGTATCAGATTTCTCTGAATATCAAAAAATTCATATTTTGTGTACCTTTTGGTATATTACTTGGACATATTGTTTGCAAGAAACGATAGATGGTGGATCCTGTGAAGATTGCTATTATTGTGAATTTACCTCCACCAAATAATGTAAGAATGCTTCACAGCACATTAGGACATACAAGATATTATAGAAAATTTATGAAGGGATATGCATAGATCACTGCCTATGAAAAAATTGTTGAAGAAAGATGTAACATTCCTATGGAATGAAGAATGTCAAAAGAGCCTCGACACACTGAAAGAAAAAATGGTAACTTCTCCTATAATGGTATCTCTAGATTAGAATAATGAATTTCATGTTCATCTGGATGTTTCATGCACAACTTTAGGATTGGTATTGGGACAACCTAGTGTAGGAGTAATCGATCACCCTATAGCTTTTGCAAGCAAGAAACTATCTAAAGCAAAGAAGAGCTATACAACTAAAGAAAGGGAAGGACTTGATATGGTATACGATTTACAAAATTTTAGACATTATTTGTTTGGATCACATTTCAAGATGTTCATAGATCACTTTGCACTAAATAATTTGGAAAATAAACCTATTTTAGGAGGAAAGTTTTAGAGATGGCCATTATTGTTTAAGGAGTATGAATTTGAAGTTGTTGTTAAGTCAGGAAAAATAAGTGGTGGACATGATCATTTATCATGGTTGGAAACAGGAGAAAAACCAAGGAATATAGAGGATCATCTTCTTGATGCACAACTGTTTGCAATCAGGATTGCAGTTTGTTGGGAAAAATACTGATGAGGGGGTGAATCAATATTTAAAAAATCACAGTAATAATTTACCTTTATGAACTGTGTACGCAACTTTACTGAACCAAACTAGCATATATACGTGACTGTTGTAAAAGAAACTAACATATGCTCAGTAAACTTGTAAAACAACTAATCATTTATCTATTAAAATTGAACTAGAATGTAAGAGATTTATCAAGAATTTGATAAGTAGTAAACATGTGCAGTAAGAATATAATAAAGTATGACACATAAGTAATAATGATGAACATCGCGATTTAAGGTGGCACCTAATGTGGGAGAAAACAACCGCTACTATCATCTCAGTCTTCAAAACTTATTAATATCAAAAAATTCTTACATTCTTATACTGGTGCAGACTCATACCAGTACGCAGGAACCCACCTACTAAAGGCTACAACCTTCACTTCTTCTCCTGATCCTATTACAAGGGATCTCCTACGCCATGATTTGATCACCATCTACTACTGGTAGGAAGCTTCTACATCCTCATTGAAGTCTCCAATGCTCACCAACATCCATGGACCACGTTTCATAAAATTTTCACACTAGATCCAATATAAACACTTAACCTCAATCATCACTGTAATACACTCATGAATCTCTAATACACATAATCAACCAATCACTGAAACCCAATCAACTAAGACTTAATCAAAATTCAACCAATCAACTGAAACAATTAGATCATTGTAACTAGTACATAGAACTAAACACACAATACTGCTTCATTATACAGAATCAACTACAACCCTTATCATTCAAATGCCAAAATGTATATGCTACATCACTTAATGCAACATGTGTGTATACACTCTTTTCTGCAAAGAAACCCACACACAACTCTTCATATACTGAAAACTGAACACTTATAATTCTAAATTAGGAATAGATTTGACCAGAGATATTCTGAAATTTATTGTTAGATTACCGAACCCTCATAGAGTCAGTAGCATCAATAATCTTTTCAACCAATCATGTAAGAAAATTCAACTTCATCATTCAATCAGTTCTACATCAAACATTATCACTCAACCTAGATCGACATGAGGACATCATTGACAAATAGTAGAGAAGAAGCAACAAAGATTAGGTTGATAAATCAATTATGAAAAAAACCTTTACTTTATATACATGACTTTGAAGAAGCGAACCTACGTGTATATGAACTTTTCTCGAGACCAACCAACATATAGATCTACAAATTTTGACCTAAAATTGTGGAGTTTTTCAGAACTTCAGAAAGACCCAGATCATAATATTTGGAGATAAAAAAATGCATCAGTACTTAAATATAATCAATCCATGAGCTCATCATACAATGAAAAATTCGTTTTAGGTCCCATGATCCTAATCCATCATTGTGTTCATCAGTGCATAATTATTTCCAATTTATGTGACAATTATGGCCCTTACAATGCAAATATACTTTAGATTGAAGTATTCATCAAAAATCCTTTTGACTTTCACACTTAGCACTTTAACCTTCACCTTTTTATATAGTTTAGCCCATATCCAATACCACGGGTTAAAACTACACTAGTGCCAGTGGTAATATTTGATAAGATCAATATTTGTTGTTGCGCTCATTACTATGTGTCAATACCATGGTAAGGACCCCTAGTATTTAGAATACAATGGTTCAAAAACCATACACTTCTTTGCTTCACCAAACTTGCGTGTATACGCAACTTGGCCTTGACTAACCCATGTATATATTTTCAAATATTCACCTGTATCACACGTCTGATTCTGATTTGTAAACCTTTGACCCATCATTCTAGTATTTTGTTCCATCATCTTGTCGCCTCTGAACTAACCCATGGATTCATCTAGTAACCATATACTTGTTTTGTAACAAGTTAGATTCCATCAATGACAACACATGCATCATAATGCCAACAATCTCCCCTTTTGATCTCAATGGTAACCATGTTGGTGTTGATCACATCAACCTGTAGAAACTTGTTAGATACGTCAAATGAAATTTATTCAAACACCAAGATATTATCCCTCTTTGAAACCAAGGGAAAAGTGGAGGCTAAAGATCCCCCTTTGGATCTGACTTGCACTATATTGTCCATGCTCGCCTTAAGCAAATGATGAATCTTCAGAAATATTTTGAAATGAATAACATGACTCCATAACTCAACTGAGTATGAGATTTCTATCACTAAGGACTCATACTTACATCAATCACCCAACCAAGTGGGGATACATATTTGACTCAACCACCCAACCAAGTGGGATTACATTTTTGACACTACAACCAAACAAAGTGGGATTACATATTTGACATAACCTCAAAAGTCCACATGTGATTGAATATGACAATTATTACATCATAGGTCTCCACATGACCTTTACATAAAAGTATAGATATAACATTAATAATTGAGACCAAAATATCTTAAAAATTTAGCAACCAAAATGCAAACAATGCATTATATTCTACAAGGCCAATGCCCCCCCTAAACCTGTGCTACCTGTTAATTTTCAACAGCTCATTCATTAAAGCATCTTCATCAATTAGATAAATATCAATGAGAAAAGCATAACTTAATGCCATATCAACAAATTGTGGCTATCAACACCAGACCAAGAAAAATCAAATCATAGATGTCAAAAGCACATCAAAGGCTGATCTTGAGTATGTCTTCCTTTTTTTCTATAAGAGAAAAACATACTCAACTATCTACGAAGAAACTCATGCATATACTTCATTATACGTCATGAAACGTGTGTATAGAAAGCAACCTTTTGAATTTTCACCTGTAAACTGAGCATACTGGATTAACAACAAAATGAGGTAGAGACAAGTCCCAGTTTCTGTCTGAGATATTCAAATGCTTCTCTGGGAAGGGCTTTAGTAAATATATCAACAACTTGTTCTTTGGAGGGAACATACTCCAATTTAACCTTTTTCTCAAGCACTTTTTCGCATGGAGGGTAATACTTAATGGGAATATTCTTGGTCTTGGAGTGCATAACAAGATGCTTTTAAATACTAATAGCACTTGTATTATCACATAGGATGAATATCGGTGGAGAACATTTGATTTGTATATCTTGTAATGCTTTCATCATCTAGAGAAGTTGTGTACAACAAGATGCAACAACTACATATTCTTCTTTTGTTGTAGATAAGGCAATGGAACTTTGTTTCTTGCTAAACCAAGATACCAATCGGGGCCCCATGTAAAATGCACCTCCCCTAGTGCTTTTCTAGTCATCAACATTTCCATCCCAATCCACATCTATGTATGCATGAAGGGTAAGATCTGCATTTTAGGATACCACAGACCAAAGTCTTGTTCCTTGGAGATATTTGAAAATTCTCCTTACTGCTTTAAGATGTGATTGCTTTGGATTGGCTGGGAAACGTCAAACAATCCCAACTGCATGCATGATATCTGGTCTAGTACATGTTAGATAAATCAGAATTCCAATCATAGACCTGTACTTTAGTTGGTTTACTATGGGATAATCATCATTAGAATTGAGGCTACATCCTGTCATCATGGGAGTACATAAAAGTTTGCAATATTTCATCCCATACTTCTTTAGAATCTGTTGCAGATATTTTGTTTGTGAGAGAAGGATGCCATTTTTTGCTTGTTGCACTTGTAGATCAAGAAGACAGGTTAGTTCCAAAAGTAAAGACATTTCAAAATCTTGTTCCATAGAAGAAGCAAATTTTTTACTCATAGATTCTTTATTACTGCCAAAGATGATATCATCAACCTAAACAACAATGACTAGCAATTTATCACCCTCAGTTTTTGTGTACAAGTTGTTGTCTGCAGATCCTTTTGTGAAATCTTGTTGTTGAAGATATTTGTCAAGGCGATAATACCATGCCCACGGAGCTTATTTTAGTGCATATAAAGCCTCTTTGAGTTTTCATACAAGGTTCTAATCATTCCCCAAAATGAATCCTTCTGGTTGTTCAATATATACTTCTTCTTCTAGATCTCCATTAAGGAAAATATATTTTACATCCATGTGATAAACTTTGAAATTTGAAATCTTGAAAATGCGAGAAACATTCTTATGGCTTCAATTTTCGCTACTAGTGCAAATGTTTCCTCAAAGTATATACCTTATTGTTGAGAATAACCTTTACAAATAATTATTGCTTTGTTCCTAATGACCTCTCCATTTTCATTCAAATTATTTTCAAATATCCATTTTGTCCCAATAACATTTTTATCATGGAGTCGTGGATCCTATTACCAATTATCATTTTTTTCAATTTGATCAAGTTCTTCATTCATGGCCTTAACCCAACATTCATCTCTACTAGCTTGATTTACATTTCATGGTTCAATGGTGGATAATAAATCTAGATAACTAGAATACCCTACAAGGGTTCTTCTTGTTTCTACCCGAGATTCGATTTCTCCTAGAATTTGAGTTTCTGGATGATTCTTTTGAGCATACCTTTTCTTTTTCTGATGTATCTTATTCTCCTGCTTCATTACTTTCTTCTTCTATATAGTTGTGATTTGATGTGGGAAAGCATTCATCATCATCATCCTATTTTGTTGATGTTATCTTTTTGGGCCCTGTGCATGCTTCATCAATCACAAAATCAATGCACTCAAGAATTTTCCAAAGTATGTTATTGTAACATTTGTATCCTTTGCTTCGAGATGAGTAACCAAGAAGTATTCCTTCATCTTCTCTAGCTTCAAACTTACCAAGTTTTTCATCATTAGTTTTGATCAAACATTTGCTTCCAAAAACTCTAAAATGCTTTACAGTGGGAGGCTTATGATACCAAATTTCATATGGAGTTTTTTCACTATTTACATGAACATGAGCCTTGTTGACAATATCTCATCAAGTATGTGTAGCTTTACCCCAGAAGGTGTCAAGAGTTCTAGAGTCATCAAGCATAGCACAATACATTTGTTGAATAGTTATATTCATTCTTTCTGCCATGCCTTCTTGTTGAGGAGTTTTAGCTGCATAAAATTATCTTTTCATGCCATGTTGTTCACATAAATCAAAGAATTCATCTTATATGTATTCTCCTCCTCAGTCAGATCTGAGACATTTGATTTATAGATCTACTTCATTTTCAGCTATTGCCTTGAAGACTTTAAATTTATCAAATTCTTCATCTTTGTGTTTCAATAAACAGATCAAACACATTCTAGAAAAGTCATCAATGAATAAGATATAGTATTGTTCTCCACGAGGTGAATTTTTCCTTACTGGTCCACACAAATCGAGATGTATAAGTTCAAGAGGTTTACTTGTTGATCCTTTCTTGGAATTGAATTAAACTCTGGTTTGCTTACTGAATCGACATGACTTACATATGGTACTTTTTGGTATGGTGATCTAGAGTAGATCACAAACATCTTTGAGCCTTCTTGATTTCCTTATTTTAGAGAGTCTTAGGTGTCCCAACCTTCTGTGACATAACCGATTTTCTTCTGCCTTTCCCAGGTAACATTGTTCTTGACCACCTTTCAATATATATTGATTTCTCGGGGTTCTTTTTCCTTTTATTATGCTATTTCCTCTGTCAAGTTCATGAACCACAAATTATTGTGATCAGAATGCCACCTCATTTCCTTGGTCACAAATTTGTCTAACACTCAATAAGTTATGCTTTAACCCATCAACATACATAACATTATTAGCTTTAACTTTTTCTTTTAGAAAAACAAAACCTTTACCCTTAATGACAACAGGTGAGTCATTTCCAAAAGTGACATTATTTTCTTTCTCTAAAGCATTGTATGAAATAAGTTTATCTTTATCACTTGTCATGTGTTTTGAGCATCCGCTAGTAATGTACCATCAATTTTCTTGTCCTTCTACAAACAATGGTATGCCACAACTTTCATACTGTAACTCCTTCATTTTCCATACCTTAGAATTTGTTGATATTTTCTCCTTTTGAGATGTTGGTTATAATTTTCTCCTACATTCAAATTATTGCAAAATCAGCATTCAATTTCATCTATAAGAGGTGAGAAGATATTATAAGTGCTATTCTCTACTCCTGTCTCATTCCTTTGTTTTCTTACTTCTCTAGTCATGATAGTTTTGTATGCAACACATTGAGCAACCTTATGACCAAAATTATGACATGTGAAACATTTTCCATTAAAAAATAAATTTCTATGATCACAGAATCTTTCGGTGTTGTTTAACTTTTGACTAATTCTTCTATTGTTGTTCATCCTTGGATTGGAGTGAACATGATTTCTGTGTGGAATGCCTTTTTTCTTTTGCTGAGGACTGAAGCTTTGTTGACTCGTTTTTTGTTGCATTACTGAATCTCTACTGACTGATTTTGTTGCATTACTAAAGCTTTACTGATCAGTTTTTGCTGCATTTAGATAGCTTTTGGTGGTGGCTAAAGAATTTTATGTTTGCAATGTTTCTCCAGTGTATCCAAGACCGATCTTCATAAGAGGAGAGCATTGTACCTTGATAATTTCATCTAAGGTTTTAGATCCTTTAGAAAATCTAGTATTCAAAGTTTTTATTTTCTCATGTCCCTTTATTAGACTTACAAGTTGACATTCTAACTTCTCAATATGATTTTCCTTTTCTATGAATTGATGCTTCAAAGTATATATGGCTACTTTGTTTTCTTCCAAGAAAATTTTGAGTTGAGTAATTTCTTCAAAGAAATATTTCTCCTCTAAAGCATCCACAAATTTATCATTAGACTCATTATTATTTTTCTCAAAATCCATGAGTAATTTAATATCTTCATCAGATTCACCTTCTTCACTATTTGACAAGCCATCACTATCTTCATGAGTATAATAACTTCTTCTAGTGTCAAACTGTATTCTATTACCTTTTGCAGTATCCCTCCCTTTGTCATGGTTGTCTTTATAAGGACATTTAGCACCATATTGACCAACTCTACCACAAGAAAAACATTTGAAGGGAAGCTTACCTCTGAACCTTTCGATGCCTAGTTAAAATTTCCTTACAAAGTTCACCTCATCCTTTTCTGATATGTATTGTGATTCCTTGTGTTCTTCCTTTTATATTCCTTTTGCAGATGCTTTAAATGTGGCTTCTCTAACTTCTGAGGGACCCCCTTTCCTCATTTCAAAAGCAATCAGGATCCCATGAACAACAATAAGAATCTACAGATCATGCTTCTCTTCAATGACAAACACTCTTGACTCTAATTTAGGAGTTAGAGATATGAAGATTTTCTTCACTAAACTAGTTTCGTTTATTTCTTCACCCAGATTTGTCATGCAATTTACAATCTCATCTATACATAGAAAGAAACTAGAAATAGTTTCATCATTATGGATTCTGAGAGTTTAGAGTTTCACACCTTTTACCTTGGTATCACCTTCATAGATCTGAATGATTCTATCCCATACTTCTTTTGTTGTGTTTACCTCCATAACTTTGACAAATTCTAATTCTGTTAGACTTCCCAAAAATAAATTGGAAACTTTGGCATTGGTTTCATATGTCTTCTTTTTTGTTGCATCTGTGGGAATTGCAACTGGATATTAGTAACCTCCTTCCACAATTGCCCAAACATCTATTCCAAGAGACAATAGATAGGATCTTGTTCTTGTCTTCCAAGAAATAAAATTATTTCAGTTGAAGAGTGGTGGTCTGATAGTTGTCGTTTGGTCTTGATTGCTGATCTTGGGAGATCTACCTTTAAGTGATCAAGGTTCTTTTGAAGGACCTGATCGGATACTAATTGTTGAGAAAACTGAGAGGGGGTGTGAATCAATGTTTAAAAACTCACAATAATAATTTTATTTTCAAAAATTTATACGCAACTTGACTAAACTCAACTAGCATATATACATGATTGTTGTAAAAGAAACCAGTGTATGCTCAGTAAAATCGTAAAACAACTAATTCTTTATCTGTTAAACTTGAACCAGAATGTAAGTGATTTATCTGGAATTAGATAAGTAGTAAATAGGTGTAGTGAGAAAAAAATAAAGTATCACACATAAGTGACATACATGAACACCAAGATTTAAGGTGGAAACCCAATGTGGGAGAAAACCACCACTCCTATCATCTCAGTCTTAAAAACTTATTAATATCAAAAACTTCTTACACTCTTGTACTAGTCCAGACTCATACCAGTACGCATGCGTGCACCTTCTGAAGGATACAAACTTCACTCATTCTCCCAATTCTACTAGAAGTGAGTTGTAACCCCCTGATCGCATCACGAACTACTAATCGCATGAAGCTTTGACTTCCTCACTGAAGGCTCCAACCCTCAACAACATCCGTTGACCATGTTTCATAAATTTTCACACTGGATCCAATATCAACACTTAAGCTCTATCATCACTATAATACACTCATCAACCTTTGACACACAATCAACCAATCATTGAAACCCAATCAACTGACACTTAATCAAAACTCAATCAGTTAACTAAAATGGTCAGATCATTGTAACCAGTACACATAATTGAACTCAGAATATTGCATCATTACAAAGAATTGACTACAGCCTTGATCATTCAAACGCCAAAATATATTCTCTACTTCACTTAATGCAGCCTGTGTGTGTACACACTTTTCTACAGAGAAACCGGCGTACAAACCTTAATATATTAAAAACTGAACACTTGTACTTATGAATCAGACATAGAGTGGACCAGAGATATTCTGAAAAATTTTGTTAGCTTACAAAATCCTCATACAGTAAAAAACATAAATAATATTTTCAACCAATCATGTAAGAAAATTCAACTTCATCATTC
This sequence comes from Pinus taeda, assembly GCA_000404065.3. Classification (NCBI taxonomy): domain Eukaryota; kingdom Viridiplantae; phylum Streptophyta; class Pinopsida; order Pinales; family Pinaceae; genus Pinus; species Pinus taeda. The sequence goes on along the minus strand of APFE030487237.1, from coordinate 399,803 downwards.
AACCAGTTCTACTTCAAACATTATCACTCAACCGAGATCAACATGAGGAGATAATTGACAAATAATAGATCAGAAGCAACATCACAGATCAGGTTGACTAGTCATTTATGAACATAAACACTTACTTTATATATGTGAATTTGAAGAAGAGAACCCGCGTGTATACGCGCTTTTCCTAAGACCAACCAACATATAGATCTACAAATTTTTACCTAAAATTGCACACCTTTTCAGAACCTCTGAAAGACGCAAACCATAATATTTAAAGATAAACACATGCATTAGTACTTAGATATAGTCAATCCATGAGCTGATCATACGATGAAAAAGTCATTTCAGGTCTCATGATCCTGATCCATCATTGTATTCAACAGTGCATAATTATTTCATATCTGTTGACAGTGCTAGACCCACCAACATGTCAAGGGAACTCCTTGGTAAGAAGTCCCAATTAGACCTCGGACCATTTGGTGTAGAAGTTCCAGCAGTGGGACGTATGGTATCACCTTGACAACAGTTTTGCATAGAGACAAGTAAGATGTCCCTATTGTTACCAAGGGTGTGACATATGCATTAAGTCAAGGAAGGTGCATGAGCGGTTCTAACACACGGAGGGTGAAGTGAGTGCACCCCTTAGAAACCTATGAAAGAACATAGTTAAAAAGGGAACACACAAGAAAATATGCATCACAACATGGAAGGGAAGTAAGCTAGCAATCCGAAGTAATGGTTAAATCAATAGCAGATTTTAGTAAGATTCATACATACATATACATAGAATAACTACACATGCATGCGTAAGAAAACATATAAATATATCATTTAGAGTAAACAAGATAGTTGATATATAATATGATATATGTATGAAACATGTTGGCTCTGTTATGTTAGCCCCCTCATTTTCTCTCTTTTTGTCATTTTCCCCTTCCGAAATCATAACCATTTACCGCGATTTTACATCTTTTATACACCCTCATCTTGCGCCACTACAAGCATGGTGACATATTTCGTGTAAACTTTATTTTTCATAGTTTTAGTTTAACTTAGCATTAATTAATCATTTATTACATGATTTCTTACTTATAATCACTCTTTGTAAGTTATTGATATCTCCAATGTTTATTTGTTAGTTAGAGTACTTACCGTGAGCACTGATCCTAGTGTAGGATCGGATCTTGTACCATTGCCAGCACAACAAATCCTTGAAGCGGATCTAAACCTCCTTGATCACCACCTCGTTTAACTAGCTTCAACCACGATAGCAAGATCGATCCAAAGGAAGCCAAGATTGAATCGCCTCATTTTGAGCAGCTTCAACCACGACAGCAAGATCAATCCAAAAGCAACTGAGATCAGATCTATGAAGGATGAAAACTAGAGATTGGCTACAACTAGTTTTGCTAACTGTCTAATTTTGAAGGCCGAAAAGCTAAATTCTGCGTTTGGTTATGTAATCAGTTAAATGATCTACTTTTTCCTTTGGCCAAAGATCTATATAATGTAGAATGTAAATAGGACTAAAAAGGAAGTTTTTGGATAGAATAGAGACACAGCGAGAGAGGCGGTAACAGGTTGCTGTATTTTGTTATTTCCCAAATCTGGGCTGGACGATGTATTAATGTATGTACTTGTCTTAGTGAATTAATAAAAGGGAGCTTTGCCTCATGTTTAACAGATTGTGTTTCTATATTTGAGCTGATGAATTGATTAAGGTACTGAGCAACATTTTTATTTAAAGGGGAAATGCGTTGGTTGGCTAAGGCCCAACCAACCTAGCATGTTTACCCCATTTCCCGTTTTCTTGAAAAACTGTGTTTACATTGTCAAGTGTGATTTAATTTTAAGCACATGCATTCCTATTTGAGTGAAAGCGGATCCGTTGTGTGAAGTAGATAAATTCCCTTCCTTGCACTTGATTTCAGATTGGTTTTCCATCGCCTAGTCCAAGCAGGAGAAATAACCCTAAACTAGTGCATGTTGGTGTGATATCTCCTTTTCTGCAATTCCATTTGATTGGTTTTCCCTGCCTGGTCCAAGAAGGAGAAATGAACCTGCACCAGTGCACGTTGGTGTGATGCAGCAAGCCTTCTTAGTCTACTTCCCACAATCTTCTTTCTTTCATTAAATGATTATGACAGGATAAATGTATATTGATTGTTTCTTTATTCCTGCATTGTGTTAAAATTAAAAAACATTCACTTTTTATTTGTTGAATTTGATTTAACAGTATAATAGCACTTGCAATAATTAAGCACTCATTTTAAGAATTAATTGCTAAATGCAGGGAGCTCTGATCTAGTGCAAGCACTAGTTTCTTGCCACAAGATCTAAGTGCTTTGAACCTGGAAAAGTTCAAGCCCTTGCAAGAAGTAAAAAGCCTTTAGTAAAGACACCATTTACACCTTCTGCATAAATCTCTGTTCCTACACTAGTGCAAGCAGACTGCGATATTACAAGACAGATTAGTGCAAGAAGGAAATATCTAATGGAGTAGGTTTAAGGGCCCATCTCATGAGACTGCTAAGTGTCATTGCTAAAGAAAAACAAACTCTCAGTATTTAAACAATAATTAGATATAGTGATTGCCCTCTTTATTTAATTCCCTCTTGCATCTGCATTATTCCTTGTTCTAGTCTTACATTATTTTGATGGCTCATGTTGCCTTTTTCTCTTTTTAATTTGATTCTGCAATCTTTCCTTTAAAGAAAGTAGGGATTTATATTAGAAATATTCATACCATCTTTGGCATTTCCTGTGCTTTGTCTCTAAGTTTACGGATTCCCTAGGTTGACAAGTTAAGTGTTGAGGAGTTTTCTTAAGTGTAATTCTTGCACCCAACATTTTGGCCCCGTTGTTGGGGAGGCGACTTGATTTGGTAAGAATTTTTTGATTATACAATAGAGGTAATTTTTCTTTTATTTTTGCAATATTATTTGAAAAATCATTTTTGAAGGAATTTTATGGGTTAATTGATTTCTGACAACTTTTTTTTATTACAATTTGTTTGCTATTTTTCTTTCTTTTTTGAAATGAATGCCTAGAAAAGGTAAGGGTTCGAAGCCCACTAAGGGCCAAAAGAATTCTTAAAACAATTCTCATATTTGGTCTCCTTCTATAAGAAGGAAGCCCAATCCAATTCAAACCCATCATGCAGGAACAATGCACTTGGATTCTGCTGAAATAGCTTAGGTGTGGTTCAGCCTATTGAGAGTGGTCCATGTAAAAGGGAAATAATGGCAGACCATGAAGATCATGTGGAAGGGACTGGTGAAAACCAGGTAAGTGGAGAACAATCCACTTTTATGTTTCCAATTGTGGACGTTGATACTGTGGTGCAAATGAAGAATATTGCACCATTAGCTCTTCCTCATTTCCATGGTAAAGTTCATGAAGATCTCGACCCTTTCCTATTCGAGTTTGATATTCTTTATAGAGGTTATGATTATTAAACTGACGCTCAGAAGTTGAGATTATTTCATGTTACTTTCAAGGACTCAGTTCTATGATGATTTATGGGGTTAGGAGGAGACATTATAACCTCTTGGGATCAGATGAAGAGAGTGGTTTTGTCTAAATATCAAGCATATTGCAAAACTAGGGACATGCAGGATGAGATTTTTACAATCATACATGATGGTCATGAAACTCTTGAAGATTACCTAGAAAGATTTCTGTATATTCTACAAAGGTCGAAACTTAAGATTAATCCCAGTACTATTAGAACCTTGTTCTTAAGAAGACTTATTGATAATGCTAGAAATAATTTAAATCTATCAGGACAAGGTGACATTTCTCAACAAACTTTTGAACAAATTTGTGAATTATGCAGGAAATTTTCAAGAAATTAGTATAGATCCGGTAGAGGAACCTAAAATAGAAATAGAAGAATTGAATCTACTGATGCTATGATTATTGGACTAGAGAATAAAATGGAAAACATGGAATTTGATATAATGAATAATGTTACCAAACAGTTGGACTCTTTAAAATTTCAGCAAAAAATCATGAAGGAACAAGAGTCATTATGTATTTTTCGTCCTAAATGTAGAAACATCTGCCTAAAGAGCGTCCTCTTAATTTGAAAAAAACTAATAAGTGTGCTATTTGTGCAGAAGACCATGTCACATAAAAATGTCCCTCTATACCGGGACTTAAAGCTGTATTTACAGGGGGATAGCCTTAAGCTGAATACTTGTATGCTATGGGAGCAAGAAGGAATTGGCCTCAGGTAAGTGCAGGTAGGGCTCCTGAATTTTCTCCACACTATTTTGGTTATAATTCACATGCATATTCTTATCATAACATTAATCAGCAGTGGTTGTATGGGAATCAATATCAGCATGGGAAACCTTCTCAACCATGGCAATAAGGTTGGAGAGGGCCAACTCATTCTCCATATTCCTACCAGCCACCTATGCAGTCATATGCATCTATGCATACACATTATTCAATGCCTCAACTTGCGAGTTAGTCTACTCCACTGTTTCCTTTTTGACCTCCTCAGTTGCTTTCTCATTCTATACCTAATCCTAACAATAATAAAGCAGTGCAAATGATATATGTAACAAACCGACCATTACCATTCGAGTATGAGTCTATTCCAATTAGGGTTCATGATATTCAATTAAGATCGGGCAGGACTGTAACATCAATAAATCAAAAGCAACCAATAGTGATTAATGAAGAGAAGGGAGAAGAGGAAATTCTTAACCATTCTCTCAAAGCTGTTACTAAGCATCCCTTACCCTCTAAATCCTTGCCATCTTCTTCTAACTAGCCTCCCTTCCCGGAGAGGCTAGTAATGGAAAGAAGTGAGCCTATTCCTGAGACTAGCTTGGCATCAGAGCTTCTGAATCTTTCCATTAGGATACCTTTGCTTCAAGCCATTAAAGAGACCCACATTTGTACCAAGATTATTAAGGAAATTTGTCTAAATAAACCTAGGAGGAAGAGATTGGAACCCCAAACCATTCAATTTGTTGGTAGCGTAGCAGAGTTGATGATGGGATGTGTGTCTATGGAAAAATATACTCATCCCGGAAACCCTATTGTCTCAGTTCAGATTGGTAATGCCCTTGTCTCTAATGTCCATATAGACTTGGGGGCATCCATTAATGTCATGACTAAGCAAAGCATGGATCAACTTCGGTTATCTCATCTTCGCCTTACTCCCACTATGCTTGAATTAGCAGATAGATCTATAATTAAGCCAGAAGGAGTATTGGATGTTGTGATCATCTCATTAGATTCTTGAGAATATCCTACAGATTTCATTGTGCTTTAGCCAAATAACACAGTAGGAGGGCATCCGTTGATCTTAGGTTGACCATGGCTTGCTACAGTCGATGCATATATTGGATGTCGTTCTAGTGATATGTATATTTCACACAAAGATTCTAGGAAGAATGTTACCTTATACCCCCGTACCAGATCCATTCAAAACCTTCGAGATACTTTAAGGTTAGATCAAATCAGTGATGAGGAGACTCAACCCATTTCCCTTATCCATCATTATAGCAGGTCTTCACAAAAATATGAGATTCAATATTTCTTGAATAATCTAGACACTATGGCTAATTTTGAACGATTAAGCCAAATTTTCAGCCTGGATTTTCAAGATACTCATGATTCTCATTCTTTTGTACCATTGCATTTGACCACTCCCTTGAGTACTCCTGTGCTTGATACTACTCTTGTTGAGATTAGCCCTGGTAAATCCCTTAATATTAGTTCAGATTTGGACTCATCTCAGCAGGAGCAGCTTGTGAATTTGTTGCAAAACCATCTTAGTGCCTTTACTTGGGGCTATGAAGATATTAAGGGTATTCCTCCTGAAAATTGTACACATCATATCTATATTTAGGAAGGAACCTGACCTATCTGACAACCCCCAAGGTGAATGAATCCAGCTCTAAGAGATATTGTGAAGGAAGAAGTACAAAAACTCTTAGATGTTGGTTTTATCTATCCTATTTTTGATAGTCAGTGTGTCTATCCATTAGTGCTAGTACCTAAGAAATATGGAAGATGGCATATTTGTATTGATTATCGAGAATTAAACAAAGCCACTCTGAAAGATTATTTCCCTCTCCCTTTCATTGGCCAGGTGCTTGATACCTTTGTAGGAAAGAAATACTTTACCTTTTTGGATGGGTTCAGCGGCTATAACCAGATACAAATTACACCTGAAGATTAGGATAAAACTACTTTTACATGTGCATGGGGTAAATTTTCTTATAAAGTGCTTGCCTTTGGTTTATGTAATGCCCCAACTACCTTTCAAAGGGAAGTTCTGGCCATTTTTTCTGATCTAGAATTTGTAGAAATTCATATGGATGACTTTTCTGTGTTTGGTGATTCTTTTCAAGAAGCTCTCAAAAATATAGAGAAAGTACTTCTTCGTTTTCAGGAAGCCCATCTCACCTTGAGTGACAAGAAATGTAGATTAATGTGCAAAGCAGGAGTCGTACTTGGCCATTTTATTTCTAGTAAAGGTATCTTGGTTGATCTAGTAAAGTTTGAAATCATTTTGCATCTTCCTGCACCCAAAACTCAAAGGGAAGTAAGAGATTTTTAGGACATGCTGGTTACTATAGAAGATTCATTGAAATTTTTTCTAAGATAGCTGCCCCTCTTTTCTGACTTCTCACTAAGGATAGTGAATTTTCTTCGACCACAACTTGCCAACAATCTGATGAAACATTGAAGGAAAAGTTAGTACATGCACCAGTTTTGAGAGGTCCTAACTGGTCCCTGCCTTTTCACATTTCCTCTGATGCTTTAGATTTGGCTATTGGCATAGCTTTAGGACAAGAAAAAAAAATCAATCCTATGCTATTTATTATATTAGTAAGAATTCGTCTTCCGCTGAATTAAATTATACATTTACAGAGAAAGAGTTTTTAGCTGTAATTTTTGAAATTAATAACTTCAGCCACTATATTACAGGATATGAAGTATTTGTACATACTAATCATTCCATGATTAAATATTTGATGAACAAACCATTGACTAGTGGCAGAGTGACCAAGTTGTTACTATTGTTGTAGGAATTCAATAATACTATTGTTTATAGACGAGGAAAATCTAATGTTGCAGCAGATTTTCCTTCTAGATTAGATAATCCTAGTGAAGCAACTCCTATTAATGATGATTTTCCGGATGAACATCTTTTTGCTATGTCAAAAAATTCTCCACGATTCGCTGACATTGCTAATTACATGGTTACTGGGAAAACACCACCCCATTTGTCGGCTCGTGAAAAGTGGAATATTATTCAAAAAAGTGTTGCATACTCCTGGATTCGAGGAGATCTCTTTTACACTGGTCCAGACCTGATTATCCATAGGTCTGTAAGAGAGGAGGAAGTGTTTGACATATTGAAATCTGCTCATGATGAACCTTGTGGAGGCCACTTTGCTCATAAGTAAACTGCATATAAAATATTGCATGTTGGTTACTTTTGGCCTTCCTTTTTTAAGGATGCCAAACAAAATGTTAGGTGATGTGATAGTTGTCAACAAATGGGCCAGCCTAATCAAAGCAATGAAATACCTTTATGCCCCCAAGTTATGATTCAGCCATTTGAAAAATGGTCTATTAATTTTATAGGGCCAATAAATCTAACGTCATTAAGTAAAAAGCATATTTTGGTTTGTACAGATTTTGTTACAAAATGGGTAGAAGATAAAGCTATTTCCTTTGCTACAGAAAAATTTGTTGTTGATTTTCTTTTTACTAAAATATTTACTAGATTTGGTGTGACTAGAGAAATTGTTTCTGACAATAGTCCGCAATTTATTTCTAATATGGTATAGGGTGTGATGGAGCAATCCAAGATCCAGCACAAGAAATCCATGCCGTATCACCCACAAGCAAATGGCCAGGTGGAATCCATAAATAAAGTGATTAAGTCCATTCTTACAAAGACAGTAAATATGAATCGAAAAGACTGGGCTGAAAGATTACCAGAAGCTTTGTGGGCATATAGAACCACTTGTAGAAATAGCACGAGACATACACCATATGAGCTGGTATATGGAAAACAAGCTCCATTACCAATTGAATTCCAAATCAAAACTTTCAGAACTGTAGTTTAGTTAGGACTAGATCTCTCTGAGGCACAACAACAACATCTTTTCCAATTAAATGAGTTAGAGGATTTTCATAGGGATGTTGTTCAGCAGAACATACTAGTACAGCAGAAAAAGAAATTCCAACCAGGTGATTGGGTGCTCCTTTATGATTCTAGATTTAAAATTTTTAAAGGGAAATTACATACACGTTGGATGGGATCTTATGAATTGCTCCGAGTATTCGAGAATGGAGCAGTAGAAGTCAAAACTATTGATGGACAAAATTCAGTATTCTTGGTAAATGGAAACAGACTAAAGAACTATTTTGAGCCACTTGCCAAGAGACTTTACACAGCAAGTCCAACAACAATTTGGGATGGTAGTGGTGAATGGTAGTACCAACCTTTTGAAAACATGAATTATTCTTATTCTTTAAAAAAAATAATATAAAAAATTAAAAAAAAAAAGTAAAGAAAAAAACATTTTCCTGTAATTATGAAAATCAATTCGTTGGTGGGGCACGATGGGTTTCGGTTCAGACAAGGGTTTCTGCACATAGGCCATAGTGACCTCAGGTCGAATCCACAGACAACCACCCTAACTGCATTGCTACCACTGCAGCTCCCATAACTTTCAACTAACGACTTACGGGAATGGCATACCACTTGGAGCTCAACTTTCTTTTTCTATTACCGACATTCTCACCAACATTCTCTGTTCATCAGCATCGAAACTGCAAGTAGATGTCAATGGTTTAGGTTGATAGTTATGGATGACCTCCTTGATTTTTCTGCTGATCCTTCAGAGGATGCACCCATACGGACACAACCCAAGACCATATAAAAGGGTTTTTATGCTTTTGATCAGGAACTATCCGAGGAAGTTGAAGGACTCGCCACTTTCTCAGAGGCTTTTGCTCGTCTGCTGATACCTCCTATCTCACTACCGAAAGGAGCTCCTGCCATTAACGATTATGGACCCCTTCCTCCTTTACCTCACTCACAGGTCTTGGGAGTATCGGTGTGTTTGACAGGGGAACAAATGCTAGGGGCATCAGTACCCTCTTCGTCTGGCTTACACCTTCCTTCATCTCAGGCAGCTGACACAACTACTTTCTCGGCTCCGGCGATATCCCTCCAGGTAATTTCACTAGTATTGTCTCTATCCCTAGTTTCTTTGACTCTATTCTAGCCAAACCCATATCAGGAGCTAGGGTTTCGACTTCCTAGATAAACACACATCCATCAGGGATCCCTATAGTTTCGGGGACCAAAGACAGAGACAAAAGTATATCTAAGAGGAAGAGGTGCATTCAACTATGAAGTTGTGAGAACTTTCTCAAGCTATCTAAGGACATCCCATTGATTGAAACTTTGGACTCGGCGAATAAGGTCCTGGTGGGTAGGGTTCGTGGTAGACATTACAGTGTCGAGCAACTTCAGAAATGGACTATGGAGGTCTAGAGGCATCACATGACAAAGCCTCGCATGGTACAAACTTTTGTCAAAGGTTGGTTTACATTGAAGTTCAACTGCTTGGCCCATACCAACTGGGTCCTTTCTACTATATGGCATATTGACCAAACACCCATTTTGCTTAGAAGATGGACGCCTATGTTTGATCCTGAACTAGAAAGGGTTGATTCTGGTCCTATCTGGGTTCGTCTTCCAGGGCTACCCTACCATTTCTAGATAGAGGAGGTACTTAGAAGGATAGGAGATGCTATGGGAACATACCTTACCTTTGATGCATCCTTCCAAACCACTGGTAGGATGGCATATGCTCATATACTGGTACATTTGGATCTCTCTAAGGGCGTTCTAGAGCACATTAATATTCAATGGCGAGATCTCACCAAGAAACAATTATTAGACTATGAAGGAATACCTTTTAGATGCAGGAGATGTCATAAAGTTGGACATCCCTACAAGAACTATCTGCTTAATGGTGGAAAGTTTAGGAGGACCAATAGAGAGCAATCCCAGGAACTAGTAGAGTCGGTTCCTCAGGGTCATGCAGATCTAGTGAGTGAGGAACAGTCTCGAGATCCTGGAGAACTGCCTCGGAAATTAGTTACAGATGCACAACTGGCACAGCCTGGCACAATGAACCTGTCTTTGACACCTGCAAAGACATCCCAGAAGAAGCGGGGCCAACCTCCTCGCTGCCCCCCACCCCCTCCTCCTGAACAATCCATGGTGGCCTCCGATGATTCCAATGCATCGGGTAAGAATATCTCACATGCCGAACCCTCGCATTACTTCTCTGAAATGCACACTATTTCTTTATCTAGGTTATCATTGGGTACTAGCATGGACACTCCTATGATTTTTGGTGCATCGATTAATTGTCTCATCGCACCGCTTCGCCCTTCTATCTTTGTCACCCCTCCCCCTCTGCAGATTACCCCCTCTTCTTTACCCTCTTCCTCGTACTCTGCCCTCCTACATTTGGATACCATACTCATTCAAAATATAGGAAACTGGAAATGGACCATGTGGGTCTAGACTTTATTCCCCCCACCCCTTCCTAAGCCTCCTAGAGGTCGGCCCTCTTCCCTCACAATGGAAAAATCACAAGCGGTTGATAACATCACCTTGGGTACTCAATCCACTATTCCCAGAGCCATTAGAGCCAAAGCTACCCCTTCCGAACCCCTGACATGAAGATTTTATCCTTCAACTGTAGAGGGTTCGCTAGGCCTGAGAAAAAAAACTAGCATTTCGTCGGTTAATATTTGCCGACCTGCTAGATATTATATTCTTACAAGAAACCCTAGGACCTACTTCAGATATCTCTCACACTCTGGAACCATTCCTACCTAGCTAGCATTTCACTAGCCTTGATGCCCATGGTCATTCTGGTGGACTAGCCCTCGGTTTTAACTCTTGGACTACCAATCTACTTAATTGTTGGGGTGGGGCTAGACTCATTGGTGTGGATATACATTTTACTAACCTGGGAATGGATTTAACAATCTTGAACATCTATGGACCTTGTCAAAACAGTTGCATTTTTTGGGAGCAGCTCCTCGACTTGGCCCTGCTTAATGCTAATCGTCTTATTATTGGAGGAGATCTCAACTTCTCCATTAGACATTTAGAGTCCTGGGGACATAGATCACAGTCTAACTCTCTCTCAGATTATTTTTGCGACACTCTGGAGACACACAATCTGGTGGACATTCCATCTCCCAAGATTCGGGCTACCTGGAGAAACAATAGGACTGGGGAGAATGGACTGGCCAGAAGACTCAACCACTTCCTTGTGAATGAAAGAGTCCTTGATCTAGGTCTGCACATCAGGAAATGGGTCAGATCTGGAGGGATCTCAGACCACTTGCCTATCTACATGGAAATTAAAGGTGATGGTACAAAGCCAAAGGGACCTTACAAATTTTACTTAACCTAGCTCAAGGATGACTCTTATATCAATATGGTCACTAAATTTTGGAGAAAACACCCTCCTAGGGCTAGACGAAACTTCATGGAAGGATTCATCCATAACCTCTCTGAGCTAAAGAATATATCTAAAACATGGGCACATCACAAAAGATTATAGAAGGACCACTCCCTCAGGAGTATCGAACTTGAGCTAATAAGTTTTGAAAATGAACAGGGTGGTCTATTCAGTTCAGAGGAACACAAGGAAAAGATCACTTCCCTATATGTGGCTTGAAGTAAAATCCTCAAGGATAGGGAAGCAGCCTAGAGGCTGAGAAGTAGAGCCATCTAGCTAAAGGATGGAGATAACAATACCAAATTCTACCACAAGTGTGCCAATGGTAGGAAGGCAATTAATACTATTTAGAAACTTCAAGATGAGATGGGCCAGAATGTGAATACTTTCCTTGAGCTTGCCTCACTTGTTTCCTCACACTTCAAAAGAGGATACAGTGCCCCCATGGAGACAAATCTAGCCGAGATCATCAAAGTTGCCCAACTTTTTCCTAGATATGTGGACCAAGATGAGGGTACTGATCTGATGAAAGAAGTCACATTAGAGGATCTAGAGACCACCCTAAAATGGTTCAAAAAGGAAAGGAGTCCTGGACCTGATGGCCAGACTATAGAGTTTTACCTAGATTTTTTTGATATCATTGGCACAGACTTACTAAGGGTCATTGAGGACTCTAGGAACAATGGACATTTTGGGGCTGCCATCACATCTACTTTCATTGCTCTTATTCCAAAAGCAGATTACCCTCGCTCTTTTGATGATTATCGCCCTATCTCACTCTACAATTGTATATATAAGTTTATTGAAAAAATAATCACCAATCAGATGCAGCCCATTCTATCAAACCATATTTCTCCTGAAAAATTTACCTTCCTCCAGGACGAACAAATACATGAGTCCACTAGCACTATACAGGAAGTTTTACATACTCTTCACTCTAAAAAAGGGAAAGGTAAGATTCTGAAGGTTGATTTATCCAAAGCATTTGATAGAGTTAATTGGTTATACATTAGAATGCTTTTAACCCACCCTGGATTCCCTTTCAATTTCATAAAATGGATAATGTGCTACATAACTAACACTCCATTTAACATTCTGGTCAATGGGAGCACATCTCCTTTTTTCTTCTCAGAAAGAGGTTTGAGACTAGGATGTGTATTGTCGCCACTTCTTTCTTTGTTGCTCATGGAGGGGCTTAGTAGAATCATCAAGGAGGAGCATAGAAGGGGTATATTAAAGGGAATTAAGATGACAGAAGACTGCATGCTTACACATCTTTTTTTTGTAGACGATGTGCTAATTTTCCTTAATGGTAGTATAAGTGAACTCATCAATATTAGAGCCTCTTTCACATTATTTGAGGAAGATACGGGCATGCTGGTCAATGATCATAAATATACCCTCATGGATACAGAGTGCACCCATCATGAACTAGATTTTTCCCTACAACACTTCCAGTTTACTCGACATAATCTCTTGGAGGGATTAAAATATTTGGGGTATAGACTAAAGCCTCATGGTTACAAGATTGTTGATTGGACATGGCTCATTGCAAAGCTAGAAAAGTGACTCAACATATGGTACCTAAATTTTTTATCTCATGCTAGTCATCTTACTCTTATCAAGAGTGCCTTGGAAGCCACTCCAATATACTGGATGTCCCTAGCCTGCATACCTAGAGGAATCCTTACTATGATACAATCCATTTGTTGTAGAGAGGCAACCAACAGGGGAAGGTTTTTGCTTGGGTCAAATGGGAGGCCCTCAGTCTTCCTAAGATATGGGGAGGATGGGGGATTAAGAAACTAGAAGATTTCTCCTCTACCTTGGCTGCTAAGCCAGGGTGGCACCTGGTCAAATCAGACAACCTGTGGACGAGAGTGACTACATCGAAATACATATCCCCTCTGCACACTTTGGATTGGATTAGAAGACAGATTCGATACACATCTGGGATATCAAACATCTGGAAGGCTAATATTAAATCACTAGATACCACTTGAGCTAGACTCACTTGGAGAATACTCTCGGGACACAACGTTGGCATAGGCATCGACCCTTGGGTGGGCTGCGGGAATGCACACAGACTACCTCCTGAACTTCCCCTTTTTCTTCAAGGATGCAATATCACACATATTGCTCACATTGCAAACAGAGAGAACTCTTCTTTTCTATATCCAACTTAGAATTCGACTCACCAGCTTGACATTCTCCCCATCTGGTGACCATCCTGGGACTTCCTTACTCAGGCTTTATCAGATGCTCACATCCGCATCATTTATGGTGAGGATGAACTTATATGGGCATTGGAAAAATCAGGCAGATTCTTCCCAAATGAAGGATACTTGTTCCTTTCAGCGGATAGGAAACCTTTATCCATTCAGACATGGTGGAAACAACTTTAGCAACTAAGCTCCCCCCCCATTCTCGGCTCCTTATGTGGTGCATTATGAATAACAAATTATCTACAGGGGATAATTTACTAAAACGCACCTTCCATGGCCCTCATTGGTGCCAACTCTGCAAATGTGATTCTAAATCTGTTGTACACCTGTTCCTCACTTGTTTGAAAGCTCGTAAACTATGGTCACTTATCACCATGGATCTTCCCCCCCTTGCGACTAGTCTGCAGAAACCATTGAGGCAACATGGAATCTTTGGCACTCCTCGAGACCCTCACCCAAGATGCACTTCCTCCCCTTACTCTTTTCCTAGGCAATCTGGATGGCTCATAACCTCTTAATTTTTCAACCTGTTTCTCCCCGATGGTCTATCATAGCTGCTAAGATTTTGGCCAATTTTTCTGTCATACCGGATGATCCCCCACCTCCTAGGCCTAGGAACATTATACCTGAAGTCCTTGATTCTCATTTACCTTGTGCTTGTTTTGGTGGTGTAGCACAGGAAGATGCATGCGGGGGTGGGACCATCCTACACATCTCTGCATCACACACTTTCTGCCTACTCCTAAGATTTAGAAGAGGCACCAATAATTATGTGGAGATACTTGCTTCTAAACACAATATTCACTTTGCACGAGAGAAGAACTGGCACACTCTGCAATTATTTGGAGATTCTAAAATTGTCTATGACTAGCTGAATAGATCCTCTAGATGTTGGTCTTTCTCTTTGAGACATATTCTAGACGAGACTCTGAGATTGATTACCCATTTTGATGTTTTTACTTGTAATCATATATACAGGGAGTGGAACATAGCTACTGACCATCTTTCTAAAGAAGCAATGCTCTAGGAGCCAGGCATCTAGTTGATCTGGGAACATATTGATTGAGAGCATTACTAGTACTATCATAGACCATTCATGGACATTATTGCTTAGAGTCATGGTAATTGATACTTTAAATTTGGTAAATTTTATGCACTTATGGACCTCTTATGGCAATCATATTACATGTTATTCCTGTTTATATTCAGATTGTCACCTCCCTGTGTGGATCAAAGGTCACAATACTTTTTCTTGAACATTGTTAGACTAGTTGATGACAATTATGTCATTACACAATGTCTTTGAATATGCATATGCATCTACAAAATGTAATTTCTAAAATTAATGAAATTACAATTTTTCCACAGGAAGAAAAAGAAAATTAGTTCGCTAACATGATTGCAAAAGGATCAACCTGAAAACAAGCTTGCTGGTAGGAAGATAAAAAAATTCTAATAAAAAGAAAATGTTGCTTGATCTTTAGATATGCTAGCGATCACCAAGTAAAAGCAGGTTAGCAGAACCAACCTTTATACAATTGGGGTAATTAGCATGGATATTTTTATTCAAGTAACGCTTAATTTTCGCTGCAGTTATTTTTTCTTGCACTAGTGCAAGCAAACCTTCCTCAAAATTTTCTGCCTTTCTTCATATTCCACTTTCGTAATATTCCTTCAGTTTTCTTCTTCAATCCCAGAATGATTAACCTTCCAATATTCTTTTTAACTTACCCTATCTGTTTCATAAAAACCCCACTTTACCCTTGAATTTTTTTCCCTATCCCACTTCTTTTTATCCCCTCTTGTGGTACTATTCGTGGAATCCCTATAACAGAATTCCTTCCCATTCTGAAATTTCCCTTTCCCCATTTCATTGTTCCCTCGTGAATTCATTGCAGGATCTCATGCACAAAGAAAAAAAGGATATGCTATGAAGCATCAAGAAAGGGTGAAGCAAATTTCCAGTATAAGTTGAGAAAGCCATGTTGGAAGTGTAGCCTATATTTTACTTAAATTCCCTGTTCTTTTTTCAGATATTATGCTTGCACTAGTGCAAGCATGTTGTCCTATATAATAATGCAATAAGAATGGTAGCAGTAGAATAGCATAGTTTAAGTGGTGCAAGCAGACCGGTGCAAGCATGCACCCTATTAGAAACATAGTACAATTTGTTCTTTTCATAGTAAATTTCATAGGAAAGTGGTCATCATGAAAGTTTATAAGAAGTTGTTTCACTTAGTCGATGAGTACTTGTGATATCATATTAACTAGGAGAAAAGTATATAAAGTATAAAGGTGTCTTTAAGTTAAGAATCATTATCATTTTGTAATGAATGCTAAGTTATTTTTTTGAATTATGAAGGAGTGAGGAAGTGTTTAACCATTGCTTGGATATAATTTCTCCTTTCCACCATAATCCTAGATGTCCTTCACTCGTAATGATTACCTCACCTAGCCGTTAAAATAGCGCCACAAGTACCAATCTGGCATGATCTCAAAGATGCCACGCATCCACGGCTATTTTAGTGGAATGAATGGGTGATAAGATGGAAGGGATGATGGAGGGTTGGATCCCTATCTATAAGAACCAATTTTCCATTGTTGCATGTAAATTCTCGACTGTTCATAATCGTTAAGTAGTGATGCCACTTGTTCGAAGCAAACCTTTGTCTCTCAATAGGGTAGAACAGACTGTTGAGTATCGCAATAGTCCTGTACTCTTGTAAGACTCGGGATTTCCTTGGTTCTTGCAAAAGTTTGACGGGAACAACAGTAAAGTGGCCTTATAGTTTGCAAGAATTTTAAAAAAATGGCCAAATACAAATTGGGCCTCTAAAATTTGAGGTTACGGAAGATTTTATAGCAGCGGGGATAGGCTTGCAAAATACTAGTGAGCACTGGTTTAAAATTCAAAAACTAGAAAGGAAGTGATGGTAGCATTTCGTCATCGACAAGAAGATAAAGGTAGATGGGAAGGAAGGAGTTCCGCATAGTGCCCTGTTGGGACAGCGGCAGGCCCTCCTTTTCATCCTATAGAAATTTGTAACCTATGAGGGAAGGTACTCCCACACTTTTGTGTACAATTTTAGGATGTTGCAGCATTTTGAAGCCACCCAGCACATCCGATGGAGGATGAAGTTCCCCTATTTTTTTCTTAAGAGCTTGGAAAAAATGGCCAAGGTGTGTGGGATGGACGAGAAGACTAGGCCGACAAGAAGTTATATCACCATGGCCTGATAAAGATTTTGATCCAAAAACAATTAGAAGTTGAAGGCATGACCTGGGAGGCACTGTTAAAACAGCTACATAAAAAGAGAGATGCTGGAAAGGAGATAGAGGACCTCGCCAGCACAAGCAAGGGTCCAAGTAAGAATGCAAAGGGGAGTCCTTCTTGCACCAGTGCAAAAAGGAAATGACCGGAAAAATCAAAAGAAGAAAGGGCCCCATATCCAAATAAGAAGAAAACCAGTGCACCTGTTGAAGAGACTCCTTTTAAACTACCAGTACAGGCACAGACCCCCGAAGAAGGAAACCTGTCAGTCCTTGCGGACGCAACAAAATTTGTAGAGGTTGAAGATGACACTCTATTTGCAGATTTCATCAAAAGGTCATGGAAAAAGAATAAAGAATCTAGTGTAGGCAAAGAACCACAATCCCCACAGGACATTGAATCCCCTTTTGCATCGGTGCAAGAAGAAGGACCAGAAGAAGAAGAACCAGTGCAAGAAGAAGAACCAGAAGAAGAAGAATTTCCTAATGTAACCATGAGGGATATTGAGGTCCCTGAGGAAGACATAGCCTCTATCGAGACAAAATAATAAGAATATTTGGTAACTCTTGCTGCACGGATAGTTGAACTAGAGCTTTAAGTGCAAAACTTAGAACAACTCATAGCTAAAGCGCAGGAGGATAAAGAACAAAGTAAAGAAGAATTAACTATAGAGATCCAGAAAAAGAAAGGAGAAGTTAGAGTTTGGAAGGACCAAGTTGTGCAATGTTTCAAGCTACTTAAAAAGGTGACAAAGAAACTAAAGAACATAAAAAAGAAGAAGTCTGAAACATTGTAGGCTAATGTCAGTATGCCAGAGCAGGATTGAGCTAGAATGCTCAAAGTTTTGAAGGTTTTTTGCAAAGGTAAAGAGTTGTGTGAGGACACATAATAGCTTAGGGATGTGAGGATGTTAGCCCCCTAATTTTCTCTCTTTTTTCCATTTTCCCCTTCCTAAATCATAACCATTTACAATTGTTTTACCTCTTTTATACACCCTCATCTTGCACCAATCCAAGCATGGTGACATATTTCATCTAAACTTTATTTTTCATACTTTTAATTTAACTTAGCATTAATTAATCATTTATTACACGATTTCTTACTTTTAATCACTCTTTATAACTTATCGATATCTCCAATGTTTACTTTGTAGTTAGAGTACTTACCATGACCGTTGATCCTAGTGTAGGATTGGATCTTGCACTGTTGCAAGCACAACAAATCTGTGCAATAGATCCAAACCTCCTTGATCACCACCTTGTTTTGAGCAGCTTCAATCATGATAGCAAGATTGATCCAAAGGCAACTGAGATCGAATTGCCTCATTTTGATCAACTTCAACCACAATAGCAAGATCGATTCAAAGGTAGCCGAGATTGAATCTGTGAAGGACGAAAGCTAGAGATTCGCTATGACCAGTTTTGCTAACTGTTTAATTTTGAAGGCCGAAAAGCTAAATTTTGCGTTTGGTTATGTAATCAATTGAATGATCTATTTTTTCCTTTGGCCAAAGATCTATATAATTTAGAATGTAAATAGGACTAAAAAGCAATTTTTTGGATAGAGTAGAGACACGGCCAGAGAGGCGATAACAGGTTGTTGTATTTTGTTATCACCCAAATCTAGGTTGGACGATGTATTAACGTATGTACTTGCCTCAGTGAATTAGTAAAAGGAAGCTCTGCCTCATGTTTCACAAATTGTGTTTTTGTATTTGAGCTGATGAATTGATTAAGGTATTGAGCAGTGCTTTGATTTAAAGGGGAAATGTACAGGTTGGCTAGGCCCCAGCCAACCCAGAACGTTTACCCCATTTCCCCTCTTCCTATAATTTGTGTTTACATTGTCAAGTGTGATTTAATTTTAAGCACATGCATTCCTATCTGAGTGAAAGTGGATCCATTTTGTGAATTAGATAAATTCCGTTTCCTTTGCTTGATTTCAGATTGGTTTTCCTTCACCTGGTCCAAGAAGGAGAAATAACCCTGCAGCAGTCCCCGCTAATGTGATATCTCCTTTTCTACAATTCTGTTTGATTGGTTTTCCCCGCCCGGTCCAAGAAAGAGAAATGAACCTGCAGCAGTGCACGTTGGTGTGATGCAGCAAGCCTTCTTAGTCTACTTCCTGCAATCTTCTTTCTTTCATTAAATGCTTATGACAAGATAAATGTATATTGATTGTTTCTTTATTCCTACACTCTGTTAAGATAAAAAAAAATCACTTTTTATGTGTGCAATTTGATTTAACAATATAATAGCACTTGCAATAATTGAGCACTCATTTTAAGAATTAAATGCTAAATGTTGCGAGCTCTGATCCAATGCAAGAAATAGTTTCTTGCCATGGGATCTGAGTGCTTTGAACCTGGAAAAGTTCAAGCCCTTTCAAGAAGTAAAAATCCTTTAGTAAAGACACCATTTATACCTTCTACATAAATATTTGTTCCTGCAATAGTGCAAGCAAATTGTGATAGTACAAGACAAATTAGTGCAAGAAGGAAATCTCTAAAGGAGAACGTTTAAGGGCCCATCTGATGAGACTGCTAAGTGTCTCTGCTAAAGAAAGATATGCACTCAATAGTTAAACAATAATTAGCTAGAGTGATTTCCCTTTATCTTTAACTCCCTCCTGCAAATGCATTCTTCCTTGTTCTAGTCTTAGATTGTTTTGATGGTTCAAGTTGCCTTTTTCTCTTTTCGATTTGATTATGCAATCTCTCCTTTAAATAAAGTAGGGATTTATATTAGAAATATTCATACCATCTCTGGCATTGCTTGTGCTTCGTCTCTAAGTTTACAGATCCCTCGGCTTGACAAATTCAGTGTTGACAAGTTTGCTTAAGTGTAATTCATGCACCCAACATGTTATTTTAACAGCTGTAAATTTTGGTCATACAATACAACCGTGACAAACTACTAGTTTCGACAGTGGAATGATACAATCACTGTCACCTGCTCCTCCAAAGAGATATACTATCTCTGCACAGTGGGGAAGCTAAGGCTCATTACAATATTGTCCAAGCTCTCTCTATGATACTCCTATTAGAAGCTTGGCTCACCAAAAGCCTTTACAATGAGTTATGACGGACTATATATAGAAAGGGGTGGGGTGGCCCTTGACATTCCCCTCTGTGACAGTTCATCTACCCTCATGACTCTTCATCTACTCTATGATTATTACACCAAACTATTGACACTTGAACTTACACTTGACAAGGCATTACATACAATGTTCACATGTACCCATGTGAGACAAAATAGGCTTGAGCAAGCCATGCAAGACATCTCTATGACTCAGACAACTATGGGAAGACTAGCTCTTCAACATCCTCATGGTGGTCGACAATAGTGAATTGATGCCAAGCTCGGTAGCCCATGATGGTATCCGTGTACTCTAAGGTGACATCTTTCCAAAAACAAACTCTTGCCTCCATAACATCCAGGTACACTCCTCGATCTCCTTTGTCCAACTCATATGATAACATGCACATCATTGTCTTCAGTGCAATCAGACCAGTGACATACTAATGCATGGTCTCTGCACTAATCACCAAATCTGGCCTGGTGGCTATGTGCATCAACTTGTCAAAGTATGAGTCAAGCTCTAGTTAGACCTGTGCCTTTGTATTTCCTTGGGTGAGTGTCCCAATAGATGGGATCACATGTGCATGCACAACAATGCTCATGATCATGAATACTGGTGCATGGGAAGCCTGCAAACTAGTGATGAGTTACAGGATATCTTCATAGTTCTGGATATAGCTCTGGATGCATGCCTTCAACTCGACCACTCTGGCTTCATCATCTTGGGCAGGTGTAATGGGGCTCCCTTGTATCTCAATGTCCATGTTTGAATATAATAAACAATAGCGTGCACGTTCAACAAGATACGTGCTCTCCTAGTACATTGTTGTTGGCAGCCATTGAGATGGACAACTCCCTTATGCATGGTACCAAACATGGAATACAATTCCCGCATGACTATTTCAAGGCACAATACTTCATCCAGTATTTCCTTCTTCAACTTTGTTGGGGTGGGTGTTGTAACCAATTCTCCTCCCTGCTTGGCTGTTTGTAACTCTATAGCCATTTGCTCATTCTCAACTATCAAGAAGCAAACACTCGAGCTAGTCACTTTGGCATATGCTCTTGTAGGATTGGTTAATGTTGTTGGATGTTTGTGTACATCGAACACGATCACATGTTCCTCTAACTGCATAGGATATGTGTGATCATCTTGAGTTGAAACTCTGTGAGATTGCATAATTGTATGTTGGGATTCATTGAATGAGATGTTGTGCATCTCCCCTTCCGGACTATCTCCACGGATCTTAGTGTTTCCTTGGTCACTTGGGAGTTTCTCCGCTTCTAGATCCGGTGAAGCTGGTAGGTTGACCTCTTGGTGGTAAGGCATGAGGTTGATGCCTTTCTCTAACTCATTTTGCTCCATATCCATATCCATCTGCTCAAGTAATTGTTTAATCTCTTGAGCAAAGTCCTGTGCCTATGACTACTCACCCTGCATGCTCGGTGCCAACTATTCGAATAAGTCGACTACTTGTATGGGCACAATTTCATCTATCTATACATGTTGCACTGCCTAATGTACCTACTCTTGCTGCACTTCCTTTTCCTATCTGTGCAACTCCTTTTCCTTCCAAAGTTTCTCATTCAACTCATGAAACTCCTTCTCTATTTCCTCCATTCTCCATTTTTCTCTCTACCTTTTCATGTTCCTCCTACCGCATTGTTGCCTCTTCACCTCCATTGCCAGAGCTTCTTTCTCCACAAGTGGGTCTACTTTGAAATTGCAACTTCGTTCTTCCTCCACGTTGTCGACAAACTTCCTCTTGCCTTTGTCACACACCGGTATGTTTACCTCTGTTGCTACTATTGGTTTTCTCCTAGATGCTGCTTCAAGCTACTTAGCTAACCATTCCACAATGATGCCGATTGGTTCATTGGGCTTGGAGAAGTTATGACAATATCTCCATGGGTCTTCCTCTACCCAATGACACACCCCATGGACCCATCGAAAGTGTACTCTCATGTAGTGATCTTTTACAAAACAACGTGGGTCATGCAGATTGTTGCTTCAAGTGTGGAATGGATATTTCTTGATCTCCTCTACTTCGACATCCACATGTTTGAAATTCCATATCTTGTATAACCCAATCTGGAACACAAGAGTAGGCTAAGGTGCCTTCCTTCTAGTGCAACCTAGTTGACAATCTTGCCAAGATGTGGCATGATACTTCCTACATGATGAGATTCTCCAAGGAAATCTTCGGTAAAACATGTTGAGGCTTAACCATGATGTACATCCCTATGAAGGTGCTAGATGGCGAGGCATACCAATATTCTATATCATTCAGTGCCTCCATTTTTGCCTTTGACATGTAAGGTGGATCATGCTCAAATATCATCTTGTACACCAAGGTGACAAAATGATATGATATCTATGTGATAACTCCTCTAAAGCTGCATTCGGACAATATTTTACAATAAGTGTTCATAGAGGTCTTCGCCAATGTCCATTTCCACCTCAAAACTGGGAACTTCTAACAGGCATAGATTGCATCCAAGATGTAAGCAAACATCAATATTTCTGCTTGTTAACCTTTGGGTGGTTGTCGAGCTCTTGTTACCTATTCCTTTAGCCTGTGAGCCAACATGTCAGACCAATTTCCTGCTTTGCCTTCCTTGGCCAGTTGGTCCAATCCGATCACCCAACTCTATAGGAAGGTTTCCGTGCTCTCTTGGCCATACAGGTAACATGCAAAGATGACCAAGTATTGATACGACTTCTAAAATATATTCATCTTGTAAACATGGTTGGGTGTCATCTTGAATTTGGCTTGCTCCTTAACCTAGTTCTTTAAGATATCCCTGGAGTCGGCATTGCTGCTGGGTATGCTGAAGAGTGTCTCCATGGGTATCACTGGCTTCAACATATGGTACATCTGTTCATAATCCTATGCCTTGAAGGTAGAAACTTGTGTCTCGCTAACACTACTCAATGTCATCCTCTCAAGATCAGTGTGCGAGATGATCCAGTGTATCATGTCCGCACATGGGAACACGAGATACCTACATGCAATCGGGTACAATCCAGACTTGTGAATGTTCACATAGGCTTGGAATTCTTTGAGATCTTCCACAAATGTGCCTGCAAATGCATCATTGACCTCCAGCCTTTTTAGCTTGATATCATTTTCTACAATTAGCTTGGTGTCTTCATAAATCAGAAAACTTGTAGAGACTCACTCAAATGTTGCTCTAGTTGTGCTTCCGTCAGTGCCCTTTGATCTTAATCTCTTGGAGGCCATTAATCCTGAAATACTTAGAGGCGTAAAAACACCTTCTATATTTGGAGACATGGCGACATGCATGGGAATAAATCTGTTAGCAAAAGCCAAAGAAAACTTGAGGAATGACCTACGACATACCTGGGGATTGACTGGCAAGGATTGCACAATTTTTTCTGGGAGGTCAGGAGACTGGTTGCCAGAACTATGTAAAATGCATTTCGGACTACTGGGAGGCTAGATGGCTACTAGAATTGCATAATTCCCAATCGAGACTGGCCTATTGGCTGTTGGGATTACGTAATGCGCAATTTCAGCTGGTAAGGGTTGCAGGCTCAGTGACTGCATTGTACAATTTTCTAGGCCGACAGTCACTGCCCCTTAGAATTATGCAATGCAATACTAGAGGATAGTCACTGGGTAGAAATGAAAATTTCCAGGGAGGAAGGTAGAGCATTCCCTCTCATAATTGTGTAATGTTGTCTTAGAGAGACAGAGTCCAGGCTAAGGCTGCCTAGACCCACCGACGAGCAACTAAAAGAAAATGTGAATGTGAATTCATGTAAATACTAAGTGTAAGAAGGAGTGAATGATCATGCATGCAAACATTGAATGCAAGATTCAGAAAACGAAACGACATGCATGTTTGTGAAGCAAGTCATCGAATCAGAGATCGCACGTGCAAAACTGTGTCATGCATGCGACAATAGTGAGATGCTAACGAAAACTGAAATGGTGATAGTACAAGCTAATATGCATGAAAATGACAAAAATAATTCATAAAAATCAAGGAGACATCACTCACAGAGGCCAAAACACAAAAAGCAATAGAAATACTGCAAAAGACAAGTTAAGCGGACTTACCCAAAAATAGTTGAGATGGATGTGTCGAAGACTCTTGGATGTGCTGTGGGATGTCAGAGCTCCAAGTTCGATGTGAAGAAGTGAACTATGAAACATCAAATAAATAAGTTTGAGGCTCATGATGCGCATGCCACAAATCTAGGGAAAAATGACGCTTGGAGGAAATATTCTAAAACGATCTTTGCATGTAACCTCCAACTACTAAAAATATCTCCCTAAAGTCTAGGGATTATTTTTGCATGTTTCTTTTGCTATTTTGGGAAAAAGCAGCCCATGCATGCAAGTCAAGTTTTCTTGGTCTCGAGTGGAACCAGTCAACCTGATGGCACATGCAATAACTTGCTTCCCTGAGGGAGAAATTTGCTCATTTTTGGGAGGCAGCTGGGCTAACTGCCTAGAGGGATTGCGTAATTTCTGGGCTGCGAAGCTAATTGCTGCCTATGATTGTGCAATTTCTAGGCTGAGCAGTCCTCGTGGGTCATATTGTGCAGTTTTTCCTGGAAAGATTGATAGACAAGATTATGCAATTTCTGAGGCCAACATGCTTCCAGTTAGGATTGGGTAATTTTTGGAGGGAAGGCCGGTTCCCCTCCATAATTGCACAATTTCTTTGAGGGAGCTACTCAACATATGGTTGGACCAAGTCTATGGAAGCAACATGTGAGGGGAGTGAAACAAACCATCATGCATAAGTTGTCATGCTGCTAGAAAGCCATCGAAGTTGATGTACTTGACAGTGCAAGACATGCTACTAAGGATGGTTGGTAGGGAGGCTCTAAAATAAAACTAAGGCAAAATTTTGGAGCATGGTTGTAGCCACTACAACAAGATCTATGTGACAATTATGGCCCTTACAATGAAAATATACTTCAGATTGAAGTATTCATCAAAAATCCTTTTACTTGCACACTTAGCACTTTGATATTCACCTCCTTATATAGTTTAGCCCTTATGCAATATCACAAGTCAAAACTACACTACTCCGGTGGTAATCTTTGATAGGATCAATATTCATTGTGGAACTCATTACTATGGGCCAATACCATGGTAAGGACCCTTGGTATTTAGAATACCATGGTGTTAAAAAAATGCGCTACCTTGCTTCACCAAACTCGTGTGTATACGAGACTTGGCCTTGACTAACCCACATATATTTAAAGATAATCACCTGTATGACACTTTTTATTCTAATCTGTAAACATTTGACCAATTATTCTGGTATTTTGTTCCATCATTCTGTCACCTCTGAACTGACCTCTGGATTCATCTATTTACCATATACTTGTTTTGTTGCAAGTGAGTTTCCATTAAGGACAACACATGAAAAATAATGCCAACACAAATGATCACTTCATTGATATTATTCAATTCTTAACCACAGGGATGGCCCCTTCAGAATAGAGTATGCAACAGAAGAAAGAATTTGTGGTTAAGGTAGCAGATTTTTCACTAATAACAGGAAATTTTTATAAGATAAGGACTAGATGAAATACTGCACATGTATGTTATTGAACATGAAAGACAAATAATTTTCCCAAAAGCTCATAGTGGCACAGTTGGTGGACATTATGCAGGAAACGCCACTTCCCAGAAAATTTCAAGAGCGGGATTATGGTGGCCTACACTACACAAAGATGCAAAGGAGTACTATCGAGCTTGTCATATTTGGCAAAGAACAGGAAAACCTTCAAGAAGAGATGAAATGCCACGATTGGAACAAGTAACATTACAGGCTTTTCATAAATGGGTTATTGATTTTGTTGATCTTATCAATCCACTAGGGAAAAGGATTGGTGCAAG
This sequence comes from Pinus taeda, assembly GCA_000404065.3. Taxonomy (NCBI): domain Eukaryota; kingdom Viridiplantae; phylum Streptophyta; class Pinopsida; order Pinales; family Pinaceae; genus Pinus; species Pinus taeda. Next base: position 373,802 of record APFE030487237.1, on the reverse strand, counting down.
GTATATAATCACTACGACTGGTTATTTGACAAGGTGGGTTGAATCATAGCTAGTGAAGGATTGAAGTGCAAAAACTATTGTGAAGTTCATATTTGAATACATACTATCCAAATTTGGGTGTCCAAAGATATTGATGAGTGCTCAAGGATCACATTTCTTAAATAAGACCATTGAAGAATTAACAGAAGATTTTCAAGTTTACCACCAAAAGGTCACTCCCTATCATCCTCAAGAAAATGGAATTACGGAAGCATTCAATAAAATTTTGGATGATGCATTGACCAAGGTATGCAATGTAAATATGAATGATTGAGATCTTAGGATTCTAGTAGTGTTATGGGCTTATAGGAATACATGCAAAAATTTGATAGGTCAAACACCCTTAAGGTTGGTTTATAGGAAAGAAGTTGTGATGCCCATGGAGTAAATTTTTTGCTAGCCTAAGAATTACAGCTTTAACAAATATGGCAGACCTCGACACAATGGAAGAAAGGATGTCACAATTAATTGCTCTATAAGAACATAGGTTTATAACAAGATTTCATCAACAAGTACAGAAAGAAGGAGAAAAGGCTTGGCATGACATGGACATTAAGAACAATAAGTTCCAGATAGGAGACCTTGCTCTCCTCTATGACAGTAATTTTATGAAATTCTTGGGAAATTCAAAACACATTGGTTAGGCCCATACGTTGTTAAATATATTAGTGATGGAGGCATAGTGCAGTTAGAGAAGTTAAATCCATTTTTTTTGGAGTGCAAACTAGAAACAATGTCATGGAGTACGAAGTGCACTATGTAGTAGAGAAATGGATCACAACGAAGGCCGCACAACAAGGTCAACATGTAGTATAGGGGCTCTATGCCGAAGCCCCTCCCTTTTTGTAAAAAGCATAAAATATTGTAAAAGTTGATGGTTTTGGACCATAGTGCCATGTATTTTGGAAACCATGGTATCAGTTCGATGGTAATGTAACAATGTAACCCCCCATGTAATAATATATATAGGGATGAATAATAAAGAATAAAGGCATGGAATTGATCCAAATCTATGTTTATGGTGATATGTTTGTGATCTGTACTTTGGAGAAAGGGCGAGGCTCCGCAACTGAGTGCGTGTAAGCCTGTGTCTACAGCTTAGTGTGCAGACAACATGAAATTGTGTGAATGAAAGAAATGTTTGTTGTACCAATTATATATTATAAGTAATATTTTTTGTGGAAGTAGTCCTACATTGGGACGAATCATGGTGAAATCTATGTCTTGTGTGTTGGTTTTATTACTATCTGCAGTTTATTTTAGTACTATGATGTTTATGGATGTTTATGTTATGTTTAAGTGATGAATCTAATTCTGTGAAGTAATACATAAGCGAGAAGTGGTTGATGTATGAGAAGTAGTTTACAAGTGTTAAAGCATAATAAAGTACATAATTTCCACATCAAAGTATCCCTCAAGGTTGCAGAAACCTGGTTCTGTAACCTCCCATAGCCACTTCAGGTGAGACTGTGACTTGCTTGCAGGTCATTGCCAAAAGGGCCAGTGATTGATAGTTTTTTTTGTGCACTGTAAAGTTTGAACCTGGTTCAGCCCAACCTAAGCCAACAAATTGCAATCAGGTGATGTGATCAATTAGAAATCAGGTGGTAGAAGAGTAGCCAAAAGAACACAACCATAGATGCTTTTTAGTAATGCACCAAAAACAAGCTTTCATATATTTAAAGACTCATGAGGTTCAATGGACACTGCGGATCAAAAAATCAAGGATCACAAAATATATGAACACAATGCACTAATGGTCAACACCATGATGGGGAAATAAAAGATCGTTATGGTTGGGAGAGACATATAAAAATGAAGCAAGGCACACGAGGTCAAAATATATCAATGTTAACGTTGAAATAGGCAAGGCATATTTCCATATTAAGAATCTCTCTAAAATTCCATGATTGATGAGTGCAGAAGCATAGGTACATGAAACCTTGACTAATATGAGAATATGTAGTCTAGATGTTTACCTCTCAAAAAAAACAAACCAACATGTAAACTATGCAAGTTTATGACTCGTACATAAGGTATACGTGAATCAACATATCATACCTCGAATCTTGGCCTCTTGATTTTAGAGGTTTTCATAGACTCCATTTCTCGAGACTCTAGATTATTATGTTGTTAGAGACTATTGATCACACTTCCACTTGAAGATGTAGTGCTTAGGGGCATCAAATTCATATTGCGTCTCATTATCTTTGTTTCAGCACTGCCATCCTCTAACATTAGGTTTCTTTCTTGCAAATGAAATTTTGTCTAGTAACCATATTGTCTCTGAAAAAAACTCTAGCAGCATTACTTGGTGTTGATCCTGCCATCCTATCTATTAATATTACCACTCAACTTATGTCATTCATAATAGCCCTCAAGTCCTTTGGGGAGATTGATTTGATTTGTAAATTTCAGGGAAGAGAAGAACATAAAACAAAATTCCATGATAGATAAATCTCAACATGAACTCAATAATTTATGGTGTCTAAGGGAAACCTCAAATATAATTGTTCAAACTTCTAAGAATGACGAAATAGTGCAATATTTTTTTCATTTTATCTATTTCCTAACACTACTTAGCATCAAGGAAAGTGATGTTGGAAAATTTGGAGTCAGTTAAACATATTAAAGTAATAAAAAACATAACATGATTGTCTGAATCGTCAACTTCAAATACCAAAATTATTCAAATACAGTAAAATAATAAGGGAGACTGAGACTTCATCTGTCAATTTTGTTGTTGACTAGGAACTGTTGAACTCTCTAGTATTTAGATTTCTTGAATCCTAATTCAAGCTATTACTGTTGTGACATATCCTTATGAAGGGGGTTTCTGCCTCATGGGTACTTCCTTCCTTAAAACCATATTCACCAACGCATAAAATGGAAGGTAAAAAACTGAAAAGTAGACAACCAATACTCTAAACAGAATAAGATATATTAGGAGGGATTTTCAACCAAGATTATTGTTACAATAAATATTACTAATACCATTCCTTGATCACTATTGTCTAGGGTGCATGTACACAGTGCAATCACCTACAACTCATCATCAAGTATATAATAGAGAACCAGTATAATGGACTCCACAATATATTTTCAAAAGAAAACAATAGTAATAATCAGTCCTGGAACTGGTAAATAAAATGGTCAGAGCTCCTTAAGTTTTTCTAAAAAGCTCCTAGGTTTTCTGCCATTACTATATAAACTTATTGATTTTAATTGCTAATGTGACCATTTGAATGTATCACCCAATAGCCCTAACAATAGCATGTTACATCCAGTTTATTGTAGGACTGTCATTACATCATCTAGGAGAAATCAGGATGAATTACCATAACATAAATGTTTATTAAAAGTCTCAGCATGGAATTTATATTATCGGTTGGGTGTCTATTATATCAGTAATGAAACCCAAGGAGAATTCCAAGTTTTCAAATATTAACATTTAAAAAGGCATTGTTGAGTCTCAAAATTATCATCCATATTTCCATCATTTCATAACTATTTAGTTGTCATTTCATAACTATCTAGCCTAAAACTCTACATCATGTGACCATCTTCATGATTATATGGGTTAGGATCCTTGTTTTCCAAAGTTAGTTATTTTATGTATTTAAATTGAATTTATGATTAAAAACTAGGAAATTAACATGGTTTCATATATCTATATATGTGTTATGAGTTTTGTGACATGTGTCGGCTTATTTGGAAGTTATAGAAGGGTCTTACTTGGCCTCCCAAGATCAAATTCGAATTTCAACTCAAGAGGTGGACCATATTCCAAGAAGAAGTATCTTGAAGATATTGATGTGTCATAGGATTTGTATCTATCATTTAAGGATAAGTTGAGACAAGTATGAATCTAGTAGATATTTAAGGGATCTACATTTATTGAGTAGATATCCCTAATTCATGTATAAATAGGAGGAGAATCCTTCAAAGGAAGCTAACAATTTTCAAATAATCATTAGCATCAGATTTATGATTGTTCATTCAGCATGAATAATGTCATTTTCTCCAAATCATGAGTTATGAGTGTTGTTTGATTCTTAAGATGTGATAGATGTTCAGGTGTGCATGTTTAGTAATGGAGGGCCCCCATACCAAACCAAGTATACTTTGTTGTACGATGTTTATATTTGTGCATATGCTAGTTTATTTCTTCATGTTTATTATATTCATTTATTGTAAATATCTTTATTGTGAACTCATTTTATGCCCATGTGTTAAGTTAGATGTGTGAATATTTCTTATGCTTGCTAGATCATTCTTGGTTTAATTCTAATCTGCATATGAAGGGACAAGCACGGGTTTAAGTTAAATTCTCCTTCTATCTGATCATGAACAATAACTTAAACTCATCCTCTTTTCGTTGTTTGAGTTATTTCTGAATCTCTAGTTTTAATGCAATGGTAACAATGATGGAATAGAATTGTATAGAAGGACAACCTCGATCTCCTATGTTTGGAGCCTCTTATCTTGTTATCTACACATCATCAACCATTGCACTTTAGTTTCTTTTCTTGGGGATAGTATTGTGAGGAAGGACAACCAAGACCTCCGAAGTTAGGAGCCTCTTCTCTTGCTTGTTGCATCTTGAACTAGAAGCTTCTTTTTTTTTAGAAGTTATTTGTAATATGCATTTCCTTTCTTTCTTTCCATCCTAAACAAATCATCTACAACAGTTGCATCTGAGGTCCCATATATTTTTGTTTTCTTCTAAGTTTACGAAACCCCCGGGTTGACATATTAAAATAACAAGGGATTTAACATACCATTAAATCACCCAATAGTCATGATGCTTGTTTTGTTTTCAAAAGCAAAAGGATGCAAACACAAACTATACTGAAATGTTAAGGGAAAACTAAAAGATACCCATGGAGACTAAAAATTGCATAGGTTAGGTAGCTTGCACTATTAATGTGGCAACAAAAAGTAAAAATAAATATGCCTTTCATGATAAATTTCTCAAATAATGTGGAAAAAGGAAATAACTACCTTCTATATATAATTTGAGGAAATGAGTTGACACCTGCATACCACTTTTACCAAGTGCTCCAATGGGGATTCTATTGTGCTTGACTTTCCTCCCACCAAGAATCCAGATTAAACAATTTGGTGTCCACCTTGGTTGACTGTATTTTGAGGTGGGCTAGGAGAAAAATCAACTAATAGTGTTGAAGTAGAAATTCAGGTGTAACAATAGCAAGATATTTCTCATGATTTAGTCCAGGAGCTATCTGTCGAAATCCTTGGGCACTTTTGGCATTTGAAATTGAAGAAAAGGAAGAAGACTACTCCTCATTGTCTTCTATGTGAGGCGAAAGAGATGGGAAGGAAGAAGGTAAAGGTGCTATAAATGGTGAGGTTTCAAGTTGGATGGGAGTTGCTTTAGGAATTTGAAGTGAAGATGGTACTAAAATTTATTGATCTATCTATGGGGAGGATTGTGGAGAGACTTGTGGAGGAGTAGCTTGAAGAAGTTGAGGTGAAGAAACAGAAAACGTTGACCCTGTCTTAAGTTGTTGTTGTTGTTAAACTAGTCACTGACTTAATATATGATGTTTTTTTATAAAAGTTTGTTTAACAACAAACTATTTTTTCATTAATTCATTACTCAACTCATTAATTTGTTAAAGTTGCGGAGTTTGTTGTGCCTACAACTGAGGAGCTTGTTGTTGCTTTTGCTATTGTAATTGTTGGAACCATTGTTGTTGAATCTACTGTTGCTGCTATTTGAGATGATGTTGTTGATTTTGCAACAACCGATGTTGAAAATCATGTCGTTAATGTATCTTAAGTTGCTATGCTTGCATAATTTATGGTTGCTTTAGAGCCTGGTGGTGATGTTGTTGTCGAGCATATATATTACTTTATTGTAGAAGATTGATGTCATTCTATTGTAAGGAGCTAATATTATTCTACTGAAGAGGATCATTATCCTGCCTAAACATATTGATTTGGTAACTCATCTAATCATGAGCCATAACATTCAAATTTTTATATACATACTGAAAAGATAATTTTAAAAATGAACTTTTTACTTGTTTGACTCTTTCCATGATTAGGAGAAGAATTAAGTTTCCCAATTTATTTTTTCTATTCTCCAAATGCATGATGAGCTTAGAATCCCCCAAGACATGAAATCCAAGAAATGCAATTCTTAACAACCAGAGACAAAACAATTAATCCCTATAATTTGTCCCCCACCTCCTCCACCCCCCTAAGAAACTTTAATGTAAAACTATGATTATTATTCAACCAAATCCACAAATTCCATGATTCCCTTCACATGCATTGACAAAATATCCACATGCATATCCTTTATCTATTTCTCTATTTTTCAATGTTCTAGGAGTCTTAATTTTGCCAGGTTTCCACACCCCTCCATAACGAAGACTAATTTGTTGACAAACCTGACATATATATAATTTCTGGGAAACAAAAGAGCTCGTGCTACAATACAAGGCAATACCTTATGCCCGTCCACAGCTTGATCCTTTATAACATCTATCAAAACAAATAACCAAAGGATTTCCTACCCACTCTTCTTTCCTACCTATCAATTTTAGAGCTTCACTCCAAATTTGTTTACTCTAAGGGCAATGCACTACTATATGATCAATTGTTTTGTCACTAAATTTAAATTTATAGAGTATGCATCTTCTAGGCCCTTCTCAAAACCTCATCTAACAATTCCCCCAAGTCAGTAATTTATTTTATGTGTTAGCCATGAGTAGCATAGTTTTGAAAGGGCCTTTAAGTTTCCATAATAAATTCCATCACCACTTCATTTCACCCTCTTCATCCTCCTTGAAACTAACCTTGTATTCTAGTTGTGCAATATACATTCCATAGTATTCATTTTAGACCAAATAATTCAATCCTCTCCCTCCCTTAAGTGAAGTAGCACTAGTATATATTTCACCATATCCTAGTCATACTTTATCCAGTCTAGTATAAAACTTTGTTGCATTTATTTTGGATATTGTATGTGTATCTATGCTAATAAATGTGGCCATGCATCTCTTTAGTCCATAAGTAAAAACCTAGAGCAATGAAAATGACTTATCATCACATTCACGACCACAAAAGATACATAAGAAGGAGGAACCTTCATTGTGATGTAAATCTAAGAAGTTAATAGTATTCCATGAAAAGTCCAATAGAAAACTCCAAAGAATTCCATATTTTTATTGCCGGTGTTGGTAAAGACATTAAGATTGGATGTCAGATTAATGTGGTACACCTAACACTTAAACTCACATCTCTCATCCATGACTAATTTAAGATTTTTTCTATCAACACCTAAAAGAGTCATCTCTTGTGATCTCATATTGGGATAAAACTACAATTGTATCCATTTTTTAGATATCTCGAACATTTATGGCTTTATTTTCTAGTTCATTGTGCTGAGAAAGACCAGAGCTCAAATCAAAATAGTTGCAGGTTGAAGTGCATCCCATTTAACCCTTATTACCCATCACTCCCGGTCCCTTATCATCCTATGTAACAACACTCCATGCTAGTGTACATCCTATCATGACATTTTCAGACTACACTGATGCCTTTGCTCATGGAGCATGGATGCCTCAAGGTGCTATATTCTTCCTCTCCCAAGATGATCAACTCAAGTGAGGGTGTCATGACTTTGGCTTAGGGCCGATTATTAGAGAAACTTCCGAACTCCTTTCATCCCTCTCTGACCAAAGACATCCTCCTAGATCTAGGAAGAGTGTGTAGAACCAAACCCTATCAAGGGTGGAAGTTTGGAAGAGGAGGAGAGATTTTATATTGTCCTGTCATAGTGAACAACTATCCCCAAGATGCCTTTCTAAGTTACATAAATGAGCCCAATATGTGTGATTCAAGGAAGGGTTAGGATCAAGAAACTAGAGAGTAATATTTTTCTTCCAAGGTGACTATAATTTCTTTGATATACATTTATGTAGATTGTTATGAATTGATTCCCTTATCTACACTTATTTTGCTTCTATTAGGAGAAAATGATTATCATTTTTTGTCTAAGATTGTATGTAGGTGACAGATTACTAGCACTGCTGCAAGATCTCTGGATGAAGAGAAATATTTTTGGCAGCTGAAGCAAGTCAATAGTCCAACAAGCAAGGGAAACAAGGTGCATATTCGATTCCTTCCTTTGTTTATATTCTATGTGAGAGGTCATGTGCCTAGAGATCTAGGGGAGACTTGGTTACAGTTCTATCAATAATTTGGTAGATACCGAGGCTGGATCTATGGGACAATAGTTCCTTTTCTCTAGTGTAAAAACTGTACAAAGAAAGACACACATAATTCATATCAGATACATCTCCTCCATCACATATGATCAGAAAAAAAATCCTCAATACAGATTAGTTTTACATACCAAGAAGACTGCCTGATTAATTGTGTGTGTGACAACTTCATCTGATATCCATTTCTATGAAATCTGGTCAAATAGATAGACTCTGTGTATCAAGAAATCTGTTGTATTTGTCTGTATTAATTGCTTCAATAATGTTTATGAATTCCTCTTCAAAATTTCTCTCTCAATCTTGCTTTATGTGAATATTGATTGCAAGTCACGATATGGTGGTTTGTAAAGGAAGATTCTTATCTTCATGACTATACTAAGGTAGGCCACAGAATTCAAACAAGTTCCCCTAATTTTTCTTACTTTGGCCACTAGGTTGGCTATCCTCAATTGTTTTCATGACCTACTATAAGCCTGCTTTTAATAGTCATAAACAAGAAGATTGAAATACTTACGGTCTCACTCTTAGAATATTTCCAGTTGAGAAATAATTCAAGTTGTTCTATAATAGCAATACATGGCTTTCATTTTGTGCTAAATGGACCTTCCACCTGCCTCATCACATTTTAGGATGGCCAACTGCTATTATTTATGTTAATAACTCATCCTGACTATCTACGTTCAAGCTTTGAGTCTAGACTTATAATGGACATCTGGCTTCTCACATATGATTCGAAGCAGTGTTGCAACATTCGTGAATTATGTTACGAATTCTCATTTAAGCACACAACAGACCTCACATCATGATCTTATACTAGGCTAAACTAGCCATCGCATCCATTATTTACATATCGAGAAGAATTACATGATTCATATCAAATCCATCTCCTTTAACTGGCCTGGTCAGGAAACAAATCCTTGATACAAAACAAATTTAGATACCCAGAAAACTCCCTAACAAATCTCACATGCGATGGGATTCATCTCAGATCCATTTCCATGGGACCTGATAAAAAAAATATATGTGTATAAAGAAATGTGGTGCACTGGTGCATTTGTTGTGATTAACTGCTTCAATTTAAAGTCTACGGATGTCTCTCTAAACTCTCTCTCCCTCTCTCTGGAAAATATTGGTTCGTGCAAAGATTGAATGTTGGCTTGTAAAGGAAGATACTTATATCCCTGTCAATAACAACATAGGATAGAATTTTTTTTCCTCAGGATTATGTAACCCTCTCTCTGCAAAATATTGGTTCGTGCAAAGATTGAATGTTGGCTTGTAAAGGAAGATACTTATATCCCTGTCAATAACAACATAGGATAGAATTTTTTTTCCTCAGGATTTGCTTACATAAGTAAATTGGTTGGATTTCCTGGATGGTCTTTATGACCTACTTCCAATCGAATTTTAACAGTCCCAAACTAGGATA